>JARJDR010003101.1:0-12292 GCA_030264135.1 Myllaena sp. GC000078
CGCAACGCGGCGTGAAGTGTGTCTTTAAATATTATAAGAGATAACAGGATGAATGGGCACGAACACCAGCGCGGAAAGTATCGAAAAATGGTAAAAATCATGGCGCAATCGGTATTTACCTGACCCACATCGGGCACGCAATTGTGCGTGCATGTGTCAACGTTCCATTCGAATCGCGCATCCATTGAGAAATAGATAAAATCATAGACATCATATCGATCAGTATGAAGATAGACACACTATATGCATACATGCACATTATCTGTGAAGCGCTTAAATTGGGTCGGTGCGGAAAATGAAATAACAATCATAATTGTTACATTGTATCAGCCTCACTACAACTACTATAGATATATCCTCAAATGAAGTATGTATGTATTTAGACGTGAAACAAGATGGTATAAGAATTGAGAGGTTGAATAATTATTTATACGAATGATAAAGTGAGATTGCGATGGCTCTTCGTTGCAGAACAGCGAACCGTGATGCGACAACGAACCGACGCTTATCTCAGGTCGTTGAACACATTCGCCACACACAACCACGAATAGATTATTACTACATATCTCTCCTATTTGCATTGAATTAAACCATGTTACTATTTAATATTTCATTCATACTCGTATATTTAATTCCATTCATAATAATAAGAAATGTAGTAATTTTTGTATCATTTTATATGTAGGGCTTTTTTTTCTTACAAAAGATTTTTAAAAAACTATTCTAGTAAAATGTTGATAAAAACTTTGTTATTTTTAAGATTAGTGAATGATGAATGAGTTTATGGTACTTGGACAAGTATAGCCAATGGCTTTTATCAAAATAGAGCATCTTCAACTATTTGTACCCTCATTGATATACGATCGTATTTCGCAAGAGCTCCGAATCAACAATCTCGAGGCGCAGACGTGTGAATCGATATTCATGATATGAATACTATTCTGGATGTTGTGCTTTTATCAATATCACAATAATTTAAATTCTACAAGGAATACCAAGCAAGCAGATTCTAGAAATATATAGGAATTTCCATTTACTTTATAACATTGAAACTTATCATTTTTATATTTAATGATTGAATACTATTTGCTATATTTTTGTTGCCGAATTTCACAACTTGTTGATATTGCGTGTGCGACCGTGAGCATTGAGGAAAACTCTCAAAAGCGTTTATACGAGTGTAACCGTGGCTGAAAAAATTGTACGTGATGCGTACGTCTTGTTTGATCAGAGCCACGCCAGAAATAACGAACAATAGAGAAGATAGATGATATAAACCGATTACGAAATATTTGATTTCGTTTTGCGCGTACATTTGTTGTTTTTTATGCTGTTTGCTAGTATGGCACTCAACTATGTAGGTGTGAAATACATTTGACTTTATGTGTTCATATTTACAATTAGGTAAACCTTCTTTGCCAGTTTTAATTGTCTCTTTCATTTCAAACTAAGTTGTTATAAACCTAGTTGAATGTCATTATGTAAAATTGATTTTTCCTAACGCCAAATAGGATTTATGTCGATATGTAACAATTCATTATGTGTTTTAATGCAACTCCGACGGTTTGACTGCTGTTTGTGCTTAGTTTCGAAAGTTTAGAAATGGCCGAAGTCGCCGAAATTATGCATACAGTAAAACCGGGAAAAATGAACGTTATATTCGCCAAATGTTATAACTTATAACCAACCATCTATACTAGGTACAATACGTCAATACGATGGCTATATTGCCGCAGATCTTTTTGACTTAACGAAATTTAAAGAAATTTACATGGGAAATGCTTGGGGCCATCCTGAGGTGAACGTTATATCCGAGCAAATGTTATATCCGAGGACGTAATAACGAAGTTCTACTGTATACTACAAACTACATAATGCCAATAATGCAGATGCTTTAAATAAGATTGTTCAGGATTTTAGGAAGTGTCTTACTCGGCGATATATTCTAATCTGACATTGCGTTCAAATTGATTTTTAATGGATTTCATGGAAGTGCCCCGAAAAAAATAAGGCGTATGGCCACCAAATTTTCATTCAAATCTTTGTCAAACATACAAAAGTTTCCGAATTTGTGCTGCTGCGTGCGCAGTTTTCGTCGCTATTTTGCAAGAACTGTTTTGTTCAGCCGTCGTTTTCTGAAAGAGTAGCGCACGGCTGTGAAGTTTTCGTCCTGTTCGGGAAGAAAGCAAGAGAAGCTCTTCAAATGTTGGAAACCGCTTAAAGGAATTACGCAATGAGTCAAACTCCAGATTACTCGTGATTCATCCGTTTTAAATTATGTGCGTAACGATCGACGTCGTATGTATTCTTAAACGACTAAAGTTCGGAATGAGGCACTATTATACCATGACCAATGAAGAAAGTAAAGCAATAATCATTGATTTTATTTGTAAAATTATTGCATCACCATTTATATGTTATTATTCGTCTGTAAAGCAAACGATACTAACCGATTCATCGTGGTGATAAGTTGTGCACACTGTTTATTAGTGTTGTTCAAACAGGTACAAAGCTTATTGGAAACTTCCCATCCACAAAATGACTTAACAATCTATTTCAAAGAAAATGATTTATAAATTACAATCAAAAACTAATAAAATTCGCATTTTCTGAATAACATATGTACCCATCATATATAATTTAACTTACATATTATTCTAAATGTATATACAAATATCTTTTGTATCAAATAAGTACAGTCATATTCTAACAATTACATAACAATACAATTTGACTCATAAATAATTTTCAATCCTCCTCTTTGATGCAACTCTCCACCATTTCTTTCAATTTTGGATTCTCCATAGCGGCCGCTATTCGCTCCTTGTCATTAATTTGCTTATTAACTGCAAACAAAAGCATTTACAGAATACATATTTAAGTTCCCTTCCACAGATGTTGCACAATGGCAATGACTTACTTTCTTCTTCAGTGGCATGAGCACCTTTCTTGATATAAATATCAAATTTTAACTTGTAAGGGATAGACCTCTCCAACTTTATGCGAATGCAGAGCCCAATCAATGTTGCCAGTGAACAGTGAGGTACTGTGGGGTTGAACTCAACTCTTACTACACTAGTGTTAGCTGCAGTCACTTCCTTTACCTAAATAAACTAATTACATCATGTAATCTAGTAATGAATTTCATAACTTACAAACACTCCGTCCTCATATACCACATTCAGTTCTTCTAAAGTGTTGGGCTTTTCAGGATCTTTAATAGTCCTAATAAAATCTGCAATACATTTACAGTTGAGGCTCACTTGAATATTTAGTGAAAAATATGCAAAATTATGTGCCACTTACCATAAACAGTATATTTTAATTCTTCCGCTTCTTTGGCAAGATCCACATCTTTTTTGATTGGCGCATTAACAGCGGCCGTGTTCTTCTTATCTGATTTTTTCCAAAACGAAAACATATTGCACGCCCAAGAAGAAATTACAAATTAGTAAATAAAATAGTGCACGGTCGATTATCAACTTGAACCTAACCTGCATTTGCATCCGATTCCATTTTATTTGTTATTTACAACAATCAGTGCAAGTGAGTGCAACTGGTAGTGGCTTACGTGATCGTGATCACTACGTACACTCCAAAGTTTTTATTTAGCGGAAAGTTTTTATGTTATAACTGCACGCCGGTGAAAAACGTTGGTGCAGGTAACACGTTGTGTTTCAGATGGTTTCAGTACGCTGAAAAGAAATAAATTCTTTGAATGCATGTATTAATCGGAACAAAACACTGAACTTTAGATAAGAATAGAATAATTACTGATGCAAATGTGTAACATTTGACCTTACACTCACGTTTTTGCGTGTTGCGTTTCATTCGTACTGTTATTTAACTATGCAGTGGATGGTGTTGCTTCCAACAAAATCGCATCTGATTTATCGCCTGAGATTGAAGTGCGTTTACTTTTGCGTATCGTTATCGCGCATTCGATGAAATGAACACCCAGCGGTTTCAAATTTTTCTATTCGAACGTATACAACGTATTGTTTGCTGCAAAATGTTGGAAGTTCAGTTACAATTTCCGCTGCAACGTGTTTTGATGAATAATAATAAGCGAAATTATGTCATCAACTTTTGCTGCAATATACCAGAAAAAAAATATATAAAAATCAACCCTGTCACAGCAATACAAATTATTTACTTTCACTTCATTGGAAACTAATCATTAATTAATCAAAATTCGTAATTCTATAGCATTAAATACAATATATTTTCAATGGAGGGTAAAATAACTTAATTTATATAAAAATATCCACTACAATTCTCTCCTAAATTTCTTCATTCCTTTGCTCACTCCTCATGCTATACATGTAGCTCCTCCTTCCGCCTACAAACCGTTTCAATAATTATCATCATGTATTTACATTAAGAAACAAAAGCTGAAAATCATCGCACCTCACATCGGTATATTAGTCTACCCGTTTTATGCGCTTATTATTATCGTTCGTGTACGCTGGTATATGTATGTGGGTTAATCATAAATCATGGTATCCATTATACATACTTCTAATATTAAAATAGTTGTAGGCAATATGTGCAATTTATATATACGAATCATATATGCAACAAATCGTTTTTTGCTTTGAACCAATTGTCGCGACGTACCGATACCGATGGTTTACGATGCCCATTTCTCCAATTCTCGCATGTCGTCGTCGTCTTCGATTTTCTCTGCAAGCCATGAATAAATAGTTAACATAACACATGATATTTTTATGAAGAAATCTTACTTGCTGGCCTTGGTTTGACCACCTCTCCCTCCGGCACGGCAGGCAAGTCGTCGGTGGCCGGCCCAACCTTGAGAAGTTCGTCCTCCAGCGCTTCCTGTTCAAGTTCCTCCAGCTCTTTCTCCAGCTCGTCCTCGTCGACGTCCTGCCCGAACGCCACCGGATTGCTGATCGCGTCCGAAATCTCTCGCGCCACGTCCTGCTGCTCCGCAATGTCGTCCATCATATCGTGAACTTGATCCACATCCCTACAGAGAGAAGGCATATGAAAAGTGTAATCAAAGTCAATTGTCTGGATTCATACATGTGTTTGTGGGCAGCCTTGAGGGCATCCGCAGCATCCTTCATTGTGGTAAGCACTGCAGTGTTGGTGTTCGCGCCTTCCAGCGCCTCACGCTGCATTTCGATGGTGCTAAGTGTGCCATCAATCTGCTGCAATTGCTTCTCATAGCGCTTCTTCCGTTTCAATGCCTGAATGGCAGCTGTAACAAGAACAGATTATGTAAACATTGCAAGCAGTGTGCTTTGGATTGATGTGTATACCTCGCTTGTTCTTCGCCGCATTTTTCTTTGCCGTGGTGATCTCCAGCTCGATCTTCTTCTCGAGGAAGTCCTGCTTCTTTATCAGCATCTCCTCCGTTTCGCGAAGCTTCTGGATGGCTTCGCCCGTCGTTGGCGCTTTGTCATCCTTCTTGCCTCCGAATAGTTTACCTAGAAAACTCATCGTTTAATGTTCAGGCACGCGCGCGTTACGAGAGAATGGTGGACACTGTCCGCAATCACAGCAATTAGCGTATTGCGTTCCGCAACACTCTGCAAGTAGTCGTTGTAAGGATTTTGGGAATGATGACTAAACCCAAGAATTCGAGACCTTCCTCCACTACTTTGATGATGACAGTTGATGGCTTGCGCTTGTGAATGTACCGTGATGTACCGTGGTAAATCCCCCTCCATCGTGCATTTACATTGAAATTAAATCATAACACACCTACGAATTTATTTAATTTCATGTCCAAATCGTTGAGAATTACCCCGCCAATAACACTGGTGTGGAATCGTTTAGAAACTATATTTTACCTTCTTTGCATTTTGGCTTCATAACGGTTCATCCGGCTGTTTTCACCCCCCTCATTTTTAGTGAGTCAGTTGATTGTTGTCGCGGAGACAGATCGCATCGCGGCGAATTGAAATCAACTTGTCATCCTGTTTTTCGTGTTGGAAGTGATTAAAACGATGAATTTCACGGATTCTTTCGGCGCGGCGCCGTTCTGGCAAAATGGACCGGCACCCGGTGCGTTTTATAATTTTTCCAACAAGATGCAAGCTACAAGCGCTGGCGGTTCATCCCAAAGATCACAGTAAGTAAAATACATAACCTCTACCGGTTGATTTTAATGATTTGCAGTTTTTGCTACATATTTTGTTGCAAATCTTATGAATGATATTGTTTCTTAGGGCGCCCGTGGTCACTGGCACGTCCATTATAGCGATCAAATATGCGGAAGGCGTTGTTATGGCTGGTGATATCTTGGGCTCTTATGGTTCACTTGCGAGGTATAGGAACTGTCCCAGGTTGATGAAGGTGAATGAGAATATCATCCTGGGTGCCGGCGGGGATTATGCTGATTTCCAGTATTTGAGGGATTTGATTAACCAAAAGATGTAAGAGTCTGACTTATATATCCCATTTGTGTAATATTTACACTGCTATTAATTTTTGGGTTGCAGTATTGATGAAGAATGCTTGGATGATGGATTTAAACTGAAACCCAAATCTCTGTATTGTTGGCTCACCCGAGTGATGTACAACCGACGTAATAAGTTTGACCCATTGTGGAATAATCTTGTTATTGGTGGTTTGCAGGTAATACACACAAAAAAATGTCCTGTGTTACTTGTGTCTATTTTAATTCTCTGCATTGTAGGATGGTGTACCATTCCTGGGTACTGTGGATAAGTTAGGCACAGCTTATCAGGATGCAGCAATCTGCACTGGGTATGGTGCATATATGGCCCTTCCGCTCTTGCGCGCCGCCATGGAGAAGAACACAGTTTTGTCACTGGATGAAGCAAAACAATTGTTGAGAAAATCAATGGAAGTGCTCTTCTACCGTGATGCGCGCAGCTATCCCAAATATCAGATGGCTACAATCACCAAGGACGGCGTCGAGATCGTGGATGACCTGAACATCGAACAGAACTGGGATTTGGCTCATTTGATTCACTAACAAGATTGCATTGTTGTCCTCCTTTATTTCTCACGAAATCCAATTAAGAAAGAATATGTACACGAAGTTATTAACCGTGGCAGTTGATCATTACTGTTTAATTGTCTTCAATGGGTTCTTACTGAGTTTGATTTGGGCTTGATTGAATGTCTTTTCAATTTGTTTCACCTACAAAATTACAATTTTTTAATGTAAACAAAACATTGCAAACATATGAACTTACCTGAGTGTCCGTTTCAAGCGAGATGCTCTCGATCCGATCCTTTGAACTGCGTATTAAATTGTTATGCTGTTTAACACGCTCGAGTGTGCTATGACTCCACTCTCGCACCGCGGTTTGCGTGCGCACTCGCAATGCTTGTACAAGTTGTTCCTCAGTGCTCCGGTACATCGCCAACTCGGTCTGTGCGCTCGTGCAGCCCTTCATCGCGCAATCCAGTCGCTCCCTTAGCACTTGATTCTCGTGCTCCATGTGCTCATAGCGCGCCTTCCAATCGCCAAGCATCTTCACGATCAGTTCACGATCGCGCTCCTGATTTAAGCGGTTCTTCTCCAACAGCGCCTCTTGCGTCTGCATCACTTCAATGTTGCGCGTGAGTTTCTCGCTCATTTCCATGCACAGTTCGCAGTCGGCGTTGTTGCGCTCTTCGATCTGTTGGCGCTTCGCCGCAATGTCCGCCTCCAAGTCGGCGATGTGCTGCACTTTCTCTACAATCTGGTTTTGCAGCGAGACAAAATCGGTTGTTAGCTTAGCGCAATTGTCGCACACCGTGATACGTTGCTTCAGTTTCTTGTAATTCTCGCGGTACTCGAGCTGGATTTGTTCGCGGAGCATTATCTCCTTCTCGATCAGATCGCTTTCGTATTTGGTGCGGTAATAACTGACCATTTCATCTGGAACTGGCTGTTTTGGGATTTCTACTGGTTGCATTTCTTCAGTGTTCATTGAAACATCCACCATGGTGGTTTTCTGGTTGTTGTTGATCATCTCTTGGAGTTTGGTAGCTTTTTCTTTCAATTCGTTAATAAGGTGGTCGCGTTCCGCTGTCAAATCCAACTTTTTATTCAATTTGATCACGTCCGCTTCGAGGACGACCACCTTTTCATTCAGCAAAGCTATGTTTGCATCTCTTTTAGCGATTGTCTGCTTGGATTTTGCCAGCTCTTCACGCAGCGACTCGGAAACCGAGAAACTCTCCATTAATTTTGAAGTCTGCATGGAATTACTTTCAGTCAGCGGTGTACTAAAAGCAATTTGATTAGCTACAGCAAATACTTGATTAGTGGACTTACTTTTGTAAAGCATGAATCGTTTCATCCATCAATTTAATCATTGCATTTTTCTCCTTCAATAGCTTGGACATCTCCGCAAACTCCATGGTCAGCTTATTGTAATCATTGCACTGTTTTGCACTTAAAACTTTATATTTTTCCACTTCATTTTGCAAAATTTTGATGATTTCGGTTTTATCGGTGAAGCCTTTCATTAGTTTCATGTTGCTTTCTAAGTCGTTCACTTGCGATTTTAACTTCTCATTCGCTGAATTTAGTTTTGAAACATCTAACAATAGTTCACGATTTTTACTTTGGGCTTGTTCAACATTCTGCATGAGATTATTAATAATATCAGCCTTGCTTGCCATGAGTTCCTCTTTCTCCGTTGTCACCGCATTCAATCGTTTTGTCAAATTCACGTTATCAGTATTCTGCAAATGATAAAGTATATTTCAACAATCAAATAGCATTACAGTTCTTACATATCGCTCCAGCTTTGCAGTAGCATTTTCCAGAAGTTTCTGTAGCTTTCCTAACTCTCTCTCGTACTGCTCATGCATGAGACCTTCATTGAGAGGATTCAGTGAACGTCCTTGCTCCAAGATAGCAACTTTTTCAGTTAATTCCTTGTTCATATACTGCAAGATTCCATTATCCTTTTCAATTTTGGTGTGGTTACTCCGCAAGACCTCAATGTCATTCTGCAGCAACTTCTGCCGTTTTTCAAACTCCTCGAATGCATTATGTTTGTCAGCAAGCAGCTCCTGGGCATTCTTGAGGGAGACCTTCAAACGATCGCTCTCTGCCTCGGCCAACATCAACTTTTGCAAACTTAATGATTTGGAATCTTTCATATTTTGCTCGATTGCGTGCAACCGCTCCGTCAAATCTTCTACCTCCTTCACGCGAATGCGATACAGCACCGCGAGCTGATTGTCCAAGGTTGCTTCTTTGTATTCTTGGGCGAAATGCGCTGACTCGTTCACGGACGAATTGACGGTGCTTGGGTCATCGTAGTTGAAATCATCCATCGCATTCGTGAGCAATGCTTGCATCTGTCGTGGAAGCAACGAAATTGATTGAAATAAGAATGCTATACATTTAGGACCAAGAAACATACCTCTCCCTGCAATCGTCTTTGGTCTTCCTTCTCCTCTTCCTCCTCGAAATTTTGCGCCGCATTGTCGATGTTTACTTCAACATTATGACCCTCCTGGAAAAGGCTACTGCCAATGTGCGTATCCATGTTAAACGTATGGAATGTCGCTTGCCGGTTGCGGTCCAAAAACCGATTTGAATTTTGTGTGCGTGAGTTATGGTTTATAAGCAGATAGCAATGTGGCCAATGTGAAAATGAAGTCGTTTGAATTTTGTTTGATTACGTTTTGCTGTTTGGCGCTTGGTTATGTTCGTCAGTTCGTTGTGCTATCGGTAGGTGCTGCCCTCTGCGATGTGAAATTCGTCAAAATTTATCAAAAACCACTCAAAAACCAAATCGATTTATTATCAATTTATTAATTCTTGCTTGGACATACATATGTATTGGAAAAATATATAATTGACCAATATACTAAAATAATGAGAAAATAGGATTTGAATAAATCATAAATATGTATGGCAAACAAGATTTATTTATAAATGTCACAAACAATGTACATATGTATTAACAAGAAAGAAATCTTTCCGCTTTTTCAATCATTTATCTCTCACCGACCAAATACTAAGGGCCGCTTTGCACAATGATGTTATTGTCATCCAAGCATGATGCCTTTAATAACCTAACGTACGTTTGATGTTGTCATTTCTGTCTAGCGTACATGAAAATACGGCGGTAGACAGGGATGACAACATCAAACGTACGTTAGATTATTAAAGAACCTCATGCTTGGATGACAATATGTAACATGATTGTGTAAAGCGGCCCTTAGCCCGATACGATTTTGAGCGCTTTCCAAACCTTTTATAATAATTTGTAAAAAAAGGGATACAGAAATCAATACAATTTTAAATCAATTAAGTATAATTTTTATCGAAAAAGTTATTCGAAACGTAGTCACGTGGTTGTTTTCGATTATTGGTCACGCCGAAATTAATTAGTCCATAATAATCAGCAATCCGGTCCGCGACCGTTTCGCGAATTGAGGCACGGCAAGGTGATTAACCTCTTCTCCTTAAAAAAAGCCGACAGAGATCTTTGCTCTTCATTTCCTCTTCATTTCGTATATCTATTAAATCTAAACGTTTGAAATGGCTATGATTACCTCTTCTTCGTTTCTATATGACTGTGGTTGAGACAAAAGTAGGAAATGTCAGAATTAAGGCGCATTAGAAAAGAAGTAGAGATGAGAAACAGTGGAGCTGTTATGATCAGATATCACATGCGTTTTGCGAATGAATTAAAGTGTAAAGACCTGCGAATTGCGGCTCATAAGTTTATAATGATGACCGAAAACCAGCAATTTGAGATTTGTTTTAATGCTTGTACATCGAAATGAGCATAGACAATCGCAATTTACATTTGAATATACGTATCCTTTGTGAGTTTATGGCACACAACCCAACACAAGCTTGCGATGTTGTATTATGGCTAATAAGGTTTAATTTTAAGTTTAATGGAGTTTTGTTCTTTGCGCTCGTTGACAAGTTGATTTTGATTTGAACGTCATCGCCCTCCGCAAACGATAATTTATCTAATTAGTTTAATTATCGTGCGTATTTACAATGACAAGCAATAAAATAAATTTACAAATACTCTTGTACTCGTGTACTTTTCTATTCATTGCCGGTTCTCTCCATTAGGATTATGTATAACAAGAACTCATTAAATATTGAATGAACTATATTTCAACAAGTACATCATAAGTTTAACACTGAAAAAAATCGCAATTTACTGAATATAAGCATATTAACAGTCATAATGATAATGATTCGTTGATGCATAAAAAGCGTTAAGAGTTTTGCATGCGTACGACGGATGCAAAGTTTTGATGATAATGATGAAGATTTAATGTACCGAGAGTGAATCTCTCGTCCTTCATTTCTCTGCGACAGCGTCGTTAAGGCGCAAGCATTACGCATTACGCAATAAACAATCAACGGAATGATGACATGCATCATGAGAGACCAATAACACTTCTTTATCAGCAACTTAAAACAATGGTTTGTTCCATGCCGTCTTCTAATTTCTAAATCCAATTATCTAGATTTTGAGATGATAAATTACATTTAATAATTTCATTCAACTCCTCCAATTTGCAATTCATTCAACTACTCTACCGGTAAGTTGCTACAATTTATTCATCATGTCTTCACGAATTATGGAACGCGTTTTGGGCAAGTCGTTGATGGCTATCGCACCGGATGACTGCTACATCCGAGTCGCCGGCCACCGGCCGACCGACCGACCGACCGACGACGAAGAAGAAGACGATCGCATCCGCGACTCCCGCGCGCATTGAGACAAAAGTTTTCGTAGCGCAACCGCGGCCGGCAGTCGCTTGTCTAGATTTAGATGTGGAGGACACGATGGACGAATAAGTAGTGCGGTGATTTTATAATTCAATTTAATATAACACACAAAGAATTACAACTTATAATTTATTAAAGAATACGTTATAAAAACATTGTGTTCAGTTGAAGTTTCCACCAACAATTCAAAGATGCGCAATTTCTTTATAATATTTATTTAAATTTATTTAATTTAAATTTAAAACTTATTTATTGAATGTTCATTGAGCTATCGTAAATTAAAATGCGAAATAAAAGGAAAATGTGCATGGAAAAGTTGATTTTATGTGCATTCATTATTCGCTATTGCAATGGTGTAACAATCGATAGTCAATTATCCGTAATTAAAAATGGTAAGTACTTGTACGATTCGTGTTTTGTTTATATTTTTTCCATGCTTTATATAAGGTTGCTTCCTATAACTGCCACAAAATTTGTAATCGATTTTTGAGTGCCTTTTTCTCAACCGATTACATTCAAACTTTGCACACTTACTCATTTCCGATGACAACACATGAAAATTCAAAAAAATTCAAAAAA
>JARJDR010003114.1:0-12832 GCA_030264135.1 Myllaena sp. GC000078
CGAATGCTTCCTGCACGCAGAGGTGACTTTCGATTACGCGCACCGGCACAAATTGAGTGTCCGGCGATCCGTCTTGTGAAGGAACAAATGGCAATCACCATTCAATCAACTCACCGTCGCCCACCGCCGCCGCCGTTCAACTTCTTGTTCTTGTTCGGTCGCGATAACGATAAAGAATTGCGAAAATAAGAGCAGCGCATATCCTCACACACATCGATTACTTATAGCGCGGCAACGGCAAACGAGATTATTACTTCCTCCTTGCCGCACACGAGCCAATACATTTACTGTCGCCGCAATGTCTTTATTTCAAGCCCCGCGTTATTTATTACAGTCCAGTACGTATTTTCCGTATTGAAAGAATTTTTGATTGCCAATACTTTCCAATAATATCAATTGAAACGGTGCGGTGCGGTTTGTGGCGAAAGTGTTTTAATTATATTCTTCATACAAAACTGAAGCAAATAATATTTTGAAGGTGAAATAATTCTTACCTGGAGGTGATTTCCATTTAGCTTGTTTTCCTGGTAGATACAGCGAAAATACTCACGTATAATAAAAAGTCACGCACGGGAAATTGCGATATTTCTCATAATTTATTTATAAAACAACAAACAATTTTCTATATATTTATATATAATATTTTATGATACCTCTTCGTATCTCTTCCGCTTTGCTTCGGCTCTCATCTTCGGCCTGCTCTCCTTCGCGCGCTGCGCCGGTACGAAGGCAACATACATGACCGTATCTTTATTTATCATCCCCTCGTGTTTGCTTCTGTCCTGCCAGCGTGTGTGTGTAGGATTCATTTTATATAATATTATACGATATCATATCGTTTTCATCGCGTTATCATCACATCATATGGAGAACGGGGTGTGGGTAATACGTTAACCTTATGTACATACAAATTGCTTGCTTGCCGCATGTTTGCCTGTTTGTTTCTTCGCGCGTACTTTTATTGACGCGATTCGGCAACGTTTGATACAGCACCCCAAAAATTCTTTTAATGCAAAATGTCAGCAATTAACCAGACGGCAAGCAAGCGAGCAATGGAGGAACAGCAATGTCGAGGGTATTTATTTACAATTCCAAACCTCCCTCTCAAACTTCTTCACCTTCAGTGCCACCAACAACAATTCCGTTTTTCATCACAATTTCTTTTTACTCTTTCAAACCGTTATTCGGATAGTTAGAAGTGATTTCAGATTATGTACAAGTCCTTTCGTGTGGTCTTCGCTCAATCTTTTGCGCCTTGTTTAACAGCAGACTGCTTTATGTGACAAATTAACGTTACTGCCCGAACCCGTCGTTTGGACTTATCCCCGAGATTTATTCGTTTTACAATCGGTGTTGTTCTTCAACGTCGCATTCCGGTGCAGCGAGGCGACAAGGAGTGTTATTAACGATCAGTATCTTCGGAATACGACCGTTCGGCGTTCAATGCGAATTTTTTTTCGCCGTCTACCCACTTTCAGCACCGTTTCATTTGGGTACTTTATTAAGTCTCGCACTTGCCGATAATTGCCATTTCGGCGCTTTTTATCCTCAATTCTGACGCCGCGGCGTCTGAGCTGATGGTTTGATATCTGTTTTGGCCTTAGGTTTACCGTTTTAGTATTATTATAGAATAACTTTCACCGTACCATTTTTATCCTTCGTAGTAATAGGTATTAATATTAATATGATGTAAATTTATTCGTTTATTTATCTGCTGGTTTTTTGGAAAAAACGTCCTTGATAGGGTGTACTAGATTTAATTTGAATAGTAATTCATTGTTTTAGACCACATTCATCACTTAATTTACAAATTCACAAATCGTATCACCTTCGCCTCTTGCTTCCTTATCCATATCCTCATCCGTTTTGCGTCTAGGTCCTGGCGTCTTCCTGATATGATGCCATCATTGAATCATTCACATGAGGTGTGGGGGTGGGGTTGGGTGGCAGGATGCGCTCTAATGCAAACCATGGTGGAGGACGAGGGCGGGTCACCGCAGACGCCAGACGGTCACGCACGCCGTCGCCAGGATCAGCTGCATGCTGGTGGCGCCCACGCCGGCCGCGTTGCCGTGATGCACGGCCGCCGGCAGTTCGCCTGCAACCAATACACAAACAGCGCCCAACAACATTAGTGCCCACTAATTAATTATCTAAATGCGTGGCACTGTGTGCAAGTGTGGGGTTGTGTCTCTTCGCTGTTCATTATGACACATGCAAGCGCAGATTAATTAATGGCCTGATAATACGTACGCAGCATGCGCGTATGAAAATCTATTAGTAAATGAATCAATTTTACCCTCAACAAGTTTTAATTGCATTAAAATGAACCCGTGGATGACTTATTTATCGTCTGCAACGTGATATATTATATTTACCCAAAATGCGCGCGCGCGCAGTGCTTTTGATCAAATTAGCGAATTCTGCTAATTGGATTACATGCGAAATGTCGCCAAAAATATTTGCCCTACGGCACGCACGCGCCGGCACATTATTCATTTTATTTTTCATATAATACAGCAGCTTGCTGAAGGGGCGGGCGGGCGCGACGCGTAATGGTCGGGAGGCTACAGGGCTGTAATTTATGGCGGGGCGAAGACTTGAATACCGAAACACCGAACGCCGAATGAACGAGAGTGGAGGAAAAATGCAAGAAAATCGATGCCGAACTACATTTCGGTCCGGCGGCGGCCCGGCGAACCACTGGACCGCACCAACTTGTCTTCATTTCAAACACCCTCTCCGCTCTCCGAAAAAGGGTGAAGAAGAACGACGGAGGGAAAGAGCGCTCGTAAATAATACAAGAAGTTTTGGCCCAGCAATGATGGGAGAGTGCGCGTCGGCTAAAAACCAGGCTTTTAATGTTTTAATGTCATTGCGAAGCGTCTCGTCTAAACACAGGCTGGCGCGTTGAATGGCTGAACGAGCGCATTGTGTTTGGCAGTGTTTTCGGCGCGGTGGTTTTTGTGTGCGAAATGTCATTTCACACTTCAGTAAATCAGCGCCGCGCGCAAAATCAACGCGTAATAAAAATCGACGAAATTCGAAGCGCACTGTGGCCAGTAATTAGTGTAATTATTCCGCAGTGCTTAATTTACGACACACGCCGATCGTGTTTGGATATCGGTGGGTGCAAGCGCGCCGCAAAATGGATAAACAATAAGGGCCTTCGCCGGGAAATCCTCGTGGTGCCATAAATAAGCGTCTGACAAAGGATGCGGCCTGCTATGCTATAGTTACACTGTTGCGCAAGGACGAAACAATGAATTAATGCACGCCGATACTTATCGGCGCACAATGCGCGAGGCGCTCCTCCCGCAATATTGATGCAATTAATATTAATGGTGATGGCAATAAAAATAAGCACGTTCAAGCTAATAAACTCCCTTTTAATTGCCAATGAATTAAAAATTATCGATTCGGAGCGTTAATTAAAAACTTATTCGGCCGATTGGGCGTGCGTAAATTTGTTTCGCGAATTCCTGATTAAGGGGAGAAGAACGCGACTGCAAATGACTCTTGAACTGCGACTTTTTCCGTATTAAAACTTTCACGCGGGCGGGCCGAAGCAAAGTTCCAAATTCTCTTCGAAATCGATAAGGAGACGCCTAAAATAATGCTCAAATCTTTGTAATTGGCTTTGTTATTAGTTGAGGGATTCATTTGATCGAATCTGGGTCAAGTCGCAAAATTATAATCTATGAAAACAAACAAATCATGGGGTTTGTGTAAAAAATACTAATATTTCAGTAATTAGCATCATCAGTACTCGTCAACATTTCCGGAAATCATTAGTGCAGCAACTGTAAAGTTTTCTTAGCGCGCGCGGAATGAAGAAAATTGCATGAACGTCACAGTAGCTTCATCAGCGTATTCCCGGAAGTCTTTAAATACACGTCCAGCGTGCTAAATATAACCTTCCCTTAGATATTATTCAAAGTTTTCATATATATTTTATACCTGGCATATTATTACGATAAATTTTGAAACGAAATCATCCCCGAAGGGCTAAAAATACTATTAAACACCACTGCTTATATAAATAACTAAATTATACAGCACATTTTGCCGGCACGCAAAGAATACCCACCCGTCGATACGAAGCACACTTCGTATTCGTAATGAGGGACGAAATGCATTCATCCGCAAGGATAATTATGGAAGATGTACGACATATGTATTTATGCAAGAAGTACTTTACGACTTCCTGACAGCCGCCCTTGGTTCGCCTGTGCCGATTATGCTTGCTGAATAATAACATGCTCGCGTTGGAATTGGAGATTCGGTTCAATACGTATTCGAAAGCCGAATGGAAAACGTGGCGAAATGATGCATTTTCATGAAAATCCATGGTGTGTGTGTGTGGGTGTGTACACAAAGCAGTACGAGTATGAAGTATGAGTTCTGCGGGTGACGTCTTAAATTACACACCGCGTACGTCAAATGCCGATTGCCACACACCCCCCGGAACGAAGGTAGTAGATAAGGGCACGGATTGAATATGCTCATTAATCAATAAGTAGGTAGCTGCCGGCGTGATTCGAATCGCGCCCGCAATAATTTACGCTTGTTCGAATTTCCTCGTTTTTCGACGCCTACCTATTACTAGGTTTATGCTAATTACGTATGTGACTAATTAAGGTCCATTTAGTTGTTGCTGGCCATCGGTGCTAATCGTGTTTGTTGCTTTGCGGTGAAATGCTGTTATGCTTGACCAATGATCAAATTGTTTCGCCTCAAATCCACAGTCACACAGCTTATTGTTAATTACCGGGTTGGAACTGGGAGGTAATGTTTACCTCGGTTACTAATTGATGTGATTTTGGCAGTAAGATGACCAATACTCCTTCCTTCCTATTTAGACAGTTGTTTTAAGGACGAACTGAGAGTAATTTTAATAAATTAACATTTTGCAATGAAAGAAAAGATAAAGTCGGTTAATTAATGATTAGAACAAAGTTATAGGTCTTCTGTTAGCCTTGCATGCAATTGACATTACCATCCTCAAACACAGCAACACACAATCAATAACCATAATGAAGGTTTGATGTCCGCGCATGTGCAACTGATGCTGGGGATGCTGCTCTCTCCTCTCTCCTCGCTCGCCGCACGGAAGGAGTGATGCAAGCCATTAAATTACGTATGCACGCAGCGGGATGGGGTGGATGCGCCGGTCATAGATCAATTGCCACACGAGCAACAACTAAACAAACGGCCGAACGACAATAAACGATCTCACGACCACCGTGTTTGCTTTGCCATTGTTTCATTATATTTATGTTTGTCCTAATATACTGACCGTCATCGAAAACCACGCAAAAACCACGCAATCAACAAGCTCTAAAACTATTCAATCGATAGTTGTTGTCAAATTAATTCCACGTGAGTTAATTGATCTCCGTGCATATTTGTTGCGAGATCGCTATTTATCCGTTGATATCGCGCTTGGCTGGTGGGTGGGATGTTAATTAAAGCGAGCATACATTGCGAGGATAATAAAACAGCGCGCGATGGATGTGCTCGCACAGCATGCCGCGAACGTTGAGCACACTATTTCCGATTTCCGAAATGTCCTTGTGATATGCGCGCGCGTGCCGCAAAGCAATCAATGCATCGATGGGGAGGATGATGGGCGTTGCAGCTAGCGCGCGCTTTAATAAATTAATTTAAATCGAAACGCGCTGGCAACTGTACTATACTCGCGTACATGGCGTTCGTTGATTTAGTTCCGCACATTCAATCCGGTATTTAATTGCGTTCGCATGATGGCAGGATTAAGATTTTTATTCCATTCGATGTCATAAATTAATACAATTTCTAAATGGAGTTTGACTACGAGTATTCTGCGAGTAAATAATATAAGTATGAAATTTATCCAGGAGTTTAACTTGGGCAATTGAGCTATCAAAAACTAGAGCGCAGCGAAACTTAATAAGCTACATATTCAAAGTCGAGACGTTTTACGATGCGAACGAACACTGCAGTAATTCGCTGTTGCAGGCTGGGTAGGAGAGCATCCACGTTCGTCCTGTGTCATCATTTCGAGTAGGAACTAGGACATGACAGGCTCGCGAGCGAACTCGCGCGCCGACTGATTAATTCAGTTCACGTTCGCGCGCGCGCTTCGTGCACATATCGAAAAGATAAAAGCGAGGAAGACTGTTTACCTCATAAACAACGGACTTAGTAGCGCGTGTTTAATCGACGCCCCTTATCGCACATGCTCGCCCCCCGTTCGTTTTATAGTTTGGACATATTTCCTACTCATTCCCCGACACAACCGACGACAAACGGACGTGTTGAATTTCTACTTTCAACTTTCGAATGCGCCCCGAAAAATAATACCATCGTCATCACCACCTTTCTTTTCTTAATCGCAGCAAAAACTTCTTCTTCTGTTAATATCGGCGACGTCGTAATAAAATCGTCATCGCGATTAAATGGCGCGGATGGTATTTTCCTCGCGCGCTGTGTGCTTCCTTCTTCTTCTTCTCCTTGGTTGGGCGAGAAAAAGCGGCAGTCAGCAGTATAATATACCTCAATGTACCGCGGCAGTCAGCAGTTTTTCATCGGGCGCGAGAAAGAGAATCGCAGCGGCGGGCGCCCCAAAGACTTCTAATAAATAGCGTCCGGGGGGTTATCTGTCGGTTTTATGAATTTAATGCGTCGCATAGAAAAACAAGTCAACGCCGCTGATTGTCGGCTCCACCAGCTATGGGGACAAAGACATTTTTGCGTGCAATTACCCACTCGCGCCAAGCGTCGTTGCACAGTGAATTCATTACACCCCGCGTTTAGTTGTTTATTATCTTCATCGCATGATCAATAATAAACGAATAGCCGCTGCCTGGGAATTGGAGCGCAAAATCACGGGGCCCTTGTCATCGGCCAGTTTCGTGGAAGGAATTTTATTTTTACATTGCATTTGGAAGAGTTAACAAACCGACAAAACGTAATCACCATTAGGCACGCGGCCATCTCTTCCACTTGTCGATTTAATTCCTTGCACTCTCGCCGGCACGGCGCGGCGCTGTTAATGCTAAAAGGACGACTCCTTTGGCGATGGTGTGCGACATGCTCGTAAAAATAAAAATAGTCCGCTCTTCCATTTACTTGAAGCCACCGGGATTGTTTTTACGAGCAGTTGCAAAAATGACTATTTTACAACTTTAACCACGCCAGCAAGGACTTACTCAGCGGCGCGCCGCTATTCAAATCGACATAATCAGCATCATCAAGATTTCCTCCACCCTCCTGCCCCGTGGTACAATAGTAAATCTTGCAAATCTATCAAGCATCGCTGCGGATTACGCCCGAAAAGCAATTTTACGCACGAATTCCGCACCGAACCTAATCGTGTATTAATTAATCATAATCGACATTATAGTTGATGACTGAACTGGTATTAATTAATCTGTGCGTGGCAGAAGGAGCGAAAGCGAAGAAGACGAAGGCCTTCTGATGGACAAAAGATAAATTCGATTACCAAGTTGTGCGCTTAGTTAAACAACTATTTAAACACGCGGCCTCATTCGCAGAAGCAAGAATTGAAACAACGTTTCTTGGCAGAAGGAAGAATCAATGATAGTTTCTAACACTATGATTATTACTCATTACAGTTTACATCATAATTATCAGCGATCAATAAATCTATTAGGTGCCAAATTGCATTCGATGCGAATGAGAGAAGTTTTCAATTAAATTTTTGCAACTTTTCCGATTTCGATTCGCATTGTGTGTGTGTGCGCGGAAAATGAAATTTATTTCCGTTGCGCACTGAGCAAAGTTTTTGTATGGTCCGTCGTTAAGGAAGGCAAGGCTGGCAGGCGGGCGGTCGAAAATTGAAAGTTTGACGACGCACGTATAGAAAATTAGACGTGATGACGAGATGGTAACAGTTGTTATGCGCACCAGAATTCGCTCTCATATTTACGAGGAAGGTAGCGAGTCGTACATGTTGTAGGGGCGTGTAGTTGCCAGCGCCAGCACGTAAACTTTGTGCGATGCCGATGTTATTATTAAATTTCGGAGCCCCCCTGCTCGCATTTACAATTGTTGCATACGAGTGGTGGAAAAGTTGACGTTAAAAATGTAGGCGCGCGCACCAAAGGGATAATAACCGTAATACTGTTTTCGCTCGAATAAAAACGTTTATATTAAATAATATATTGAATTTAATATGGAAAAATACGAGCGGTGCGCGCTTTTTTACGTCGATTAATAAAATTTATATTTGCGCGACTGCAAAATACACAAATAAAAATTAACCATTTCATGCTCTACAAAAAAATGGAATAATAAAAATCTCCTATTTTCCTGAAATAAATGCTTAACTAGCATTTATTGAAATAAAACCCCGCCAAATGTTGTGGTTAATCAAGAATGAAATTTTTTCAATCGCAAATAATAATTTTGCGCATGGGTGTGTGAATGGACATGGGCATCATGCGAAGTGAAAAGATGATATTAAGGTGACACGCAGAATTCACGCAGGCAGATTCGCGATCGATTTCTGCAACGCCGCGGCAGAGATAGAGGTCATGCGATTTGTATTCGACGCGACGTGCAAACCGGCTTCTTTTCGCAGCACAACCCTTTTCGCTGCCTTCTGTTGGCGTCGTGCGCAAATCCTCATCCGCTGTGTGAGAATATGCGAAAAAGGGTTTGGTTGGGTTCGCTTGGCGTCCCTCCAAATCTTCAATTAAATAATGGCTTACGCTCGACTGGGGGCGCCTACGGTCTGCATTGTCTTCCCGCCCCGCGAGCGCAAGAAGCGATCATGAATGCCCGCGCGCGCCCCGGAAGACGGAATACACACAAAATGGTCATTTAGCCGAACGCGTCAATCGCTTCATTTCGCGCCGTATAAGTAGCCCAAGCCATCAGCAGCGATTGTCTTTTTATTCCGCGCCCGATATTGCATCTTGGGCTCATCGCTTCGTTTAAATTAACATCGTTTACACTTCTGTCTCTCGTCTCGTCTCGTCTCTCCCGAGGGGTGCATTTCAATGTTCTTTGTGCGAGCCAAAGTCATTTTCTTTTGAAGAGAAAAGAAAAAATAAATGCGCAGCGCAGAAGAAATGGAATAATAGGAAATGTTATCCTTGATGTCCTTGCAATGGTGTATTTTAACGCCGCTATTGTTTTTTATTGCAATCAAACATGAGCCAGCGCAAATAAATGTAAATTTATATTGCGGCCGGTCGGGCGCGAACATGTCCACGGCGTTTAGCTGTTTAGCACTTTACAAATGCGTAGCCGGGACCGGTAGTAAATATCTCTTTGTAGCTCGCCCCCCTCAACCAACCATGTCCTTTTTTATTTCACCGAAAAGAGGATCGGCCGCGAGCGCAAATAATAGGGCAATAAATGCCGCTCGCGCGCACATCGGGCACGTCCCATCGAATTCGCGAATCACGCACACGCCAGTCGTAAACATTTATGAAAGCCACAGCAACACACAGATAATGAATTTTCAATTAAAAACCAACTAATATCTTTTTCGCGGAACCAAAATAGAAAATAAAAATAAAACGTTTTGTTTGTTTTTGGGGGTGCTAATGGACACACGCATTAGTTCTCTGGGGCTAGAGGGGGCTCACCGTTGAGTACGTGCACGGCGACGGTGGCGGCGGCCAGCGTGCCCACGGCGCACGTGTAGTTGCCGGAGTGCTTCTTCTGCAGCGGCGCCACCGTGAGCGTGGAGCTCGCCGAATCGGTGCTCGCCGACACGTTGGTGCTGCAACACGCAAAAACATATTACTTATAATTTACACCGTTTTGCTTCTGCTTCTCGTCTTCTTTTCTTTTTGGATGGGTTTGGGTTTTCCTTTGAAGATGAAGGTGATGAAAGCAGGTAAAGACGCAAATTATCCTGGGCGGGCCGCTTCTTCCCGGAAGTGAAATCTCGTTTCGAGCGAGCATACCGCTGTTACAATACAAATGCATTAGCGTTATCGCCGCGAACTTATCACGTTGGCGGTGGCGGTTGAAGGTGAAGGTGGTGGTGGCGTAATTTCCCCTGGTGCGCAAAAGGCGAAGGCGGAGGTGTAAGAAAAGTAACTTTTCATCGGGTTCGAGTAGGGGAGGAAGCCCTCATCCTCAACGGCGCGGCGTCGACACCGCACACATGTGTTGCGAAATGTTATTCATGACTATCATTATCGAATCGCGAAACAATGTAAAAGTTGGGATTGCCCCTAGTTCCTGTCTCGCAAACCGGCGAGGACAACCTGGGGGGAAAAGGTGTAAAAGCAAAAAAGGAGCAGAAACAACCCGCGGAAAGTTTGCGACAAGTTAAAGTTGTTCGTTCGTACGCGGCTATCAAAACGCGTAAAATTGCAATACATTCTTCAGGTTTGGCACAATTTCTATGATTTTTAATTAATCTTTGTTAATATATTAACTCTGCCAGTGCCGGTCCCAAGCCCGGATCAAAAAAGAGGAGGGTTAGGGGGTTAGCTCCCCGTAAAATAGAAACAGCCTTAATAATATTGTTAGATTTAACTCCCCAAAAATAATTTCATTATATCGTAATTCAAACATGGCTTTCGTGTTCGTTTTGGGGCCAACTAATTGTGTGCATCATGAAATTATGACAATCATTAAATAAAAGCATTCGGCGCCCGCACGAATGTAAAATAAGTAATTGAGACCTATTCAACGAAGCATAATAAAACGTTACGTGGCGGCGGCGGCGAGTGGAGGCGATGGAATGCGAGTATAAATAAAACAAAGAATTCTCTTCTCTTCCCCGACGCCAAAGACGAATTTGCGCGATTACGATTTTAATTCTTCTTCCACTTCTTCCCCGAGCGGAGGCGCCGGGCGAGTGCAATTTATTTAACGCGTTGACGAAAACAAAACGTGAAATTTATAACTGTTAAGCGCCTACATTCTCTACCAACCTGCGCGTCGCTTTTTCATTCCATCGGCCGAACAATAAAATACTTAGACTTGACAATCTTCTATTATTACATTGCTGCACAAGGGATGCTGTTGCTCGTTGGAAATTGAAAATTGAAACACAGAAAAACAACTACTATGGCCCTGCAACTTTGCAATCACGCAGAGTGCATGTGGCGGTGAACGTTTCCTATCGATCATCGCATCCCCCGCGTCGTCCTTTAGCTATTTAGCAATTTAAATCCACAACAAAGAACAACATCTATCATTAAATTGAACTAATAATATCCTGTCGAAAGTTTGCTGCGGCAAACTAACCGGCGAAGAGGATATCCGGCGTGTGCGCTTTTTACATACCTAATGCCTTTGGTCAAAAGTTGGTCGCCGTGCCGCCAACTGACGGGCGTGGGTGTGGGTGGCGATTCCGCAGCGGTTGCGGCGGCGACGACGATGGCGCCCACTTGCCGCGCATTGCACGCCAGCTCCAGCCCGCTGCCGGCCTTGTAGTAGCGCTCGGTGACTTGCCGCCCCGATTCGTCCGTTATCCGCACTTCGGGTGCTGCAAAAAAAAATGAAGCGATGGTCAAAAGTTAAAAGGGCTTTATACCCACGCTGACGTCGGCGTCGTCCCGTCGAAACGAAAATAACGGCGGCTTTCTGAATCAAGCAGTCAAAGGAGGAAGAAGAGTGGTGAAAAACACCAGGACAGTCAGTCAGGATAAAAAATTAAAGGAATTTATATCCAGGCAAAAAAATATCGCCACGCGCATAAAAGGCGATGAAGTCGTCCTTTGCGTCATATTGAGTTTCTTGTATTTTCCCGCGCGGAATCGAATTTCGTTTGTAACGCACTTTTCGGCGGTTATATTCCTTTTTTCTTACGGTGGGAAATATTATACGTCACCGCAAGAAAGGATACATTCAATTAAAGTAATTTTATAAAGACTGAGAAATTTCCATTGTTAATTTTCGGTGGAAAACGAGGAGAGGAAAAAGTCAAAGGTATTTTCGGTGACTTGTTCGCGGCGGGAATTTTAGTGGCCACTGCTCCTCCCAAGAGGAGCGGCGGCAATCACTCCATCAAACATCCCGGAAAGGCATAGCGGTACGCCGCAACGGCGAGCAAAAGGCAAACGCACGAGAACTGTCCGCCCACGCTGCGTGTTCTTCGTTTCCCTTAACACTTAACAGAAAATTCACTTCGGACCCCGTCGAAGTGGAGCACAGCGCGCACGGCTAGCAAAAAACGAGCAAAACGGAGAGCGAGAGTTCCGACGCGTAGAGATTGCTGGTTCGAGCCGCGCGCCCGATAGAAAATATTACCATTTAGCACGATTCCCATTATCATCCGAAATGCCCACACGGTCCTCCGTATGCCCAAGCCACCCGCAGATGGATAGATATATGTGTTTGGCGATCGGTTCGTTCGTACGCCGAAATGGATTTATTATTCCGAACGATATTGTTTAATATTTATTACGCGTCTTATGAAATTGATTCGAATCGTAT
This sequence comes from Myllaena sp. GC000078, assembly GCA_030264135.1. Taxonomy (NCBI): domain Eukaryota; kingdom Metazoa; phylum Arthropoda; class Insecta; order Coleoptera; family Staphylinidae; genus Myllaena; species Myllaena sp. GC000078. The sequence goes on from JARJDR010003114.1 coordinate 12,415, forward strand.
TTTTATGAGCTACGCAAACATAATCCGGGGGCGCGGAGTGAATTGCAAGTCATTCTTAATGTGCATTGTTTCGGCTGATGGTTTTGCGGTTCTCGGCGCAGACAACAACAACAGCAAGAAGGGAGGAGAAGACAGACGTCAGGCAGGGAGGGTTTTACGGATCGTCATCGTCCAACCCTTGCGCTGGCGTCGGGAGGGAGCTTTGAACGCTTCCAAAACTAATCCGTTGATGATACATGCTATTCCTCGGCATTTGCATTATTTCGCCCCGGCGAAAAGGGTTTTTAGAGAGAGCGTGCGAGGCAAAGGTAGAAAGTTGCGAAAATCTCGCTGATATATGATAAGCGTTGATGTGTTGTTGTTGTTGACGCTGCGGGCGCCGTAATTAACGAATAATTCCATCTCCATTCCAAGCGCA
>JARJDR010003116.1:0-18411 GCA_030264135.1 Myllaena sp. GC000078
ACTTCCTCTGGTTCTCTGGTTCTCCTTTCGACGCATACGCACAATTCATTTACTTTTGCGCATAATAAAATCCCCCGTTGGGAAGCATTTTCCATCTATCAGCGAGCGAGCCGGGCGTTTCGCAATTGTATTACATTCTCAGTGCGATGATGCACACACGATGATTCAACATTCAACGCGATTCGATGATCAATACACATCCTGTCAATCTTTCGTCCGTTCGCCCGTCCATCCTGCATGCGCCCACACTTTGATTCATTTCTTCGACGCATCGAAACCACCACCTCCTCCTCGTCCTCTTTCTCATCGTTGTCCAGAACGTATGTACGTAAATTGCATACATAATAACTTTCGTGCGGCGTCATTGTGTTGCCGATATATTTACTTGCATGTAACCGACGATCTACGATACAATACTTGTTTGTGATGATACCACAAAAGACGGCGCGCGGTATGAATAGCGCCAGCCAACCAATATTCCGTGGAAGTAATATTCATCTTCCTCTTATTTACTATTTACTACAATATAACCGCACAAACAATCAAATTTCAATATTAATCACCATTTACTCCGCACAGCTCTGATAAGCCGTGCGTAGGCAATAATTTGTCTAACGGCGCCGTATTTAATCGCCGGTTTTTATCATCGCTCATTTGCCATCAGCCATGGTCAGCGTGTGCGCGCATCCATATACCTAATAACATCACGGGCTGAAGATGATGCCGAAGACGAAGTTGAAGTCGAAGTCGAAGCTGGAGATGTAATAAATGTTGGAACACTAAAGAGTGTAGGTTTACGACGCCTGCACCGCGCGCGGCCTCTTATCTATAATCGCGAGGCGCGCGCGAGCGAGCGCATGAGTATTGTTGCCACATGTAACTTTAATTTGAAACATCGAATTGCTTTAAACATTAAAGCCTGCCCGTTGGTTTTTTTTTCTTTTCTTTCCCGCTTGCATTTTTTCTTCGTCTTCTCCTTCTTTGCAGTGTGAAGTCATACGCACACGGACTTTATGCTTCCTCATCGTCTCTTTGGTCTCTTGAGATTTGTTGTTGGAGTGCCTCGGGTTCATCTCTTCTACCGCCCAACCACCGGAGAGTTGTTATCTGCGCGCGGTCGCTAAGAGCTATTATGATTTACATTTCTTTTCAATTGAAATTTAAATGCGTGCGCAATTGATCATTGATCACACGAGTCACTTGCAGCCTACAACAACCAACAACAACAACAACAAGAATAATAATAAGCGACCGACACCAACATTGGGCGGCATAACAATGAAGATGCTTGATGAAGAATAGATCATCCAAGTGGTATGAATGAAACGCATACGGTTGCGTAGCGAGGCGCGCATTTGCTTGTCAGATTAGAATGAAAATAATGAGATGCACAGTGGAATGCACCAGATAGCGGGCGGCGCGCAAATGATTTGTGTATGTTTTACGGTTTTGATTGCACTCGTCGCAGATGGAGATGTTTCATAATTTTAATGAAAATCTTTGTGTCATTGATGATGCGCTTTTAAACTATACGAAGTTAACTAAAATTTAAACAAATCCAATTTTAAACATTGTAGCTTCTGGTTAGGTTGGGATTAAAGCTGGCTAATTCGGTTGACTCAGTTGTCACCCATTCCTAGCTTTTGCTATCAAGTTAAGTATGTTACATTCGCTAGCTAAGGGAAAAGTTGATTTCAGGCGACTTGCGACCCACACAGTGCCGCCACGAGTAGCAAGGCTAGTGCGCAGGCGATTCGGCGTTAATATTTTATACAAACGCAGTACAAATACAAAAACACAACTTTAATCTGATTATCCGTCTCTCGCGGAGTAATCTCGTGCTTAATCGCTATGACAGCCCGGAAAGTTCAGTGCCCCAGTGTGCGTGTGTGTGAGCTATCCTCCGCCGCAGCTCCTTCGAAGCCTTCGGCCAAACCGCTCGCTGCCTGGGCATTATGCGATGCGCACACTAGTCCTACACCTACTCACCAGCCATCTCGTTGCTGTAATGCGTTAATACTATTTCGAATTCTATCCGGTTTGTTGCTATTCAACAAGCTGATTTTTTCATTGCTTTAATATTTTGATATTGCAGTAGCAAGGAATTTTTTGGGACACTATTGATTTTTCCAACTCGTAAAGCAGAGTGCGGGAGCAGCAGCATCATCATCATCCAATTTATTCCAATCCTGTGCATCGCGCGCGCGTTCGCTCCTTCCGCCCAGGCGCAGGCGGTGTGCCGGAAAACCAACCAGCGCTTGCGTGCGTTTTCAAGCGTGCGCCCCGAAAGAAAGTTATGTTTATTCATGCCCGGCCCCCGCGCGCTTTGTTTTCCTTGGCAGCCGGCTGCCGACGCGAAAAGTTGGATGCCGTCGGCAGAGTTTTCACGAAAATTCGTCGCCGCGAAACGCCGACGTTGTCGCTGCCACAGTCTGTTGCCTCTCTCAGCGCCCGCGCTGCAGCCGAATGCAGACCAATAATATGCCAAGTTAATACAATACCCGCTCGTCCGCCGCCAAATTTATGGCGGCGATGAGTGTCGGTTGCGTTTTTGGCTATTAATTTTTCAATTACTCATTAACTTCTTCTTGTTCATCATCCGCGTCTGTAATTGCTTGTCATGCATCATGGACAGCGGGCATATCGTTCCCTGTGGGTTGAAATTTCCAATTTCCGTTTCCGGTATGGCAAAATTAAAATTATCAAGCTGGCAACCAACACCTGTGATTCTAATTCGACGAAAAAATCAAGCAGCTGGAATGTTGTTTCTCTCAATGTGACGATATTGATTAAAATCAGAAAGTTAGTGTTTTATCCCGTCCAGCCTCCCGGTCGTAATAGTCGCTCGTATTTTCCGGTGATGTAGCAGACGGACGGTGGAAAAATAATGTAATTAGTACGAACATATGGCTGGCGGTGAGTTGGGGCTGAAAGAATCGAGTTCGATTCGTTCAACCCTATCATTAAGCCATTAAGAGGGTTACATTGAAGCGCGCGCCCGATCCACCGCCTGTCTGATGCGCAACGCGATCGAACGCTGGCCGCGAATGAGGAGAAGAATAAACGAAACGAAGAATGGAATAATCATCATCATGCGCATCATGGATATTGGGTCCATATAATAAATTGAAAAATAAAGCGCCAGCCGGACGGACGAACGGATGGAGGTCGAGAGGAAAAAATTCAACGCCAAGCATTATTTTTAATCTGTGCCCGCGGACCATGTGACTAATTAACGCGGCTCAGGATTGTGTGTGCCCATCTATTGTGCAAATTTCATCCGTTGATGCACGAGCGCCGATTTTTTGCGAGGCGATATTAGAAGGAGAGAGCGAAATTAATTGAAAAAAAATCTGAGTTTCTTGCTTCGGCGTCGACATTTAATAGGGTGGAGCACACGCGCGGGAAGCGCAAATACGTACGCCTTGATCCCGAAGAAGAAAGCGCGAAGAACAGAGCCCAGCGCGACCATTGTTGGTGCGCTCGAGCGTTCGTACCCTATCATTATCGATGATCGTCAATGCACAATAAAAAATTACGGGCTGGATTTGTTCCGGTTGTGCCCATCGCGCCTCACCTTCTTCTTCTTCATCATCTTCTTCGCGCCGTTCTCCTATTACGCGAGCCTTCATTTACGTGCGCTTCCTTTTTCTCCCTTCGCGCTCCTTTGTCTTCTGTCTTCTTGTACTCGTTCTTTTGCTTAATTTTCGATCATTTCTCTCTCCTCCTTTTCTATTCGGAATCTTCTTAGCGGCTTCTTACGGCACTCTCTTCTTCCACACTCGTAGTAGCTGCAGCACGTCGGTGAGTAGTCCCCTGAACGGATATAATAGGGCGGCGCGCTTCTTCGGCTTTGTTCTGGCTGCGCCCGAGAATGCACAGCGCAACCGACGACGATAGATAGTGGGTAGCATCGCGATGCGAAGAAATAAGACTTCCATATGGCTTAGGTTGAGGTGCATTGAGCCGCCGCGGAGACCATATCGTTCGTGCGGGTGCGTCTCCGTCGTCGTCGTCGTCGTCGTTAAGTCTTAGCGGTAGTCGTCTTTTTCTACCCTTTTCCTTCGTCTCGACCTAATGATGAGTACCCACTTCATGCTACAGATCCGGACCAGCGCAAAACCGTACTTTTCCCAAAGTGCGCGCGACACCCATCATGAATGCGACCTACGAACTCAAAATTGCTTGCAGATGCAATCTCGCAACACACACGGGTTTAATTGATGATTTGAAGCACTCGGTTCCACTCTGTTCGCATCGCGCGTAAGCTTCAACACTTTCAAAGTTCGCCCATGAGAGAAAGAAAAAGAACCCGTGTGGTGTGCCTTGTGCAAGAAACGCATAATCATACGCGCAATGCATTCCGCCATTAACGTGCGGCATGCATGCGAACGAGGCACGCATACGAGATTTAACGATCCTTTCGTCTGCACGTCGCATTGTTGCTAATTTTCTTTTGCACGCAGTCATAATATTTATTTCCCATTTATCATTAAGACGCGCCTTGTCTATTCGGCGCCCCATAAACTTCTTCAGGCGAGGAAAATAAGGACGCAAAAGTTTATCCGGATTTCTTTTTCGTTTGTTGCAGGTTGTCTACTCGATAGCGCAGCGCGCCCGCCAGATGTGCCCCCGCGCAACCCGACAATGAGTCGTCTCAACGGCCGACTGGCGAGCGCCCCGCCGCCCGGCGTCGACCCTAGTCAAGACTTTGAGCCCTCCTGCTTGGTCCGCACGCCGTCCGGCAACGTCTACATACCGACAGGCACCTTAAGTGAGTCAAATTCGGGAAATCCACCATTTCCAAACCTGTCCACCAAACCGTCCAAATTCCTAATTCGGGGAGCCAAGACAAATGATTTAGTCCATGGCGAGTCGATGTTGCTTATGCCACGTCTCGTACGCTTCTGAGGCTTGGCAGAGAGTCCACTGGCAAGCTCGGCGTGCGACTCCCACGCACGCGCAAGCTCACTCACTGCTATCTGTTATCCGCTCCGACGATGGCGTGCACTCCCCCACAAGCAGAGCTTGTTCTCCTCGTCCGACTTGGACGTCGTTCCTCTTCTTGCTAAAGCCCCTTCTGCTACCAACAGCGGCGCGACTTCGGTTCTTCGGCAGCATGGCCAGCCGTGCGTCGGCAGTAAGCGTTTGATAGCGGCGCGGCGCAGACGAGAGAAGGGCGCGCGCACATCCCCGATGGTAGTAAACGCTCGCGTACCACATTGCGCATCGTCCTTGCGATCGATCCGGGCGTAAGAAAATAAACGCGCGAGTGGCGAGAAATTTTCCGCGAATCCGGCGCAAATCTTCACTTGCGCCGCCAGCAGTTGGTAGCGATGACGTTCCAAGTGCGGTGATATATATCCCCGAAAAAATCGAGTTCTAAACGAATTTTTGATCGGTTGCTGTAGTGTACCCCAATGAGTGTGTGCCATATCGACCGGATGTGATTTTTCGGCAGGGTCTCCACCCGAGATTTGTGTTGTGTTGTTTTTTTTCGTTTCGGTGGTTGTTGTTTGGTTTAGAATTTTGATTTCGAGTGGCAGGGCGGAAGTCGTCCAATGTGTGACTTCGGCGTTTGCGAGTGTTTTGGATTTTGTTAACGATGGCATTTTACAATGGGAATTGCGAGGAGAATTACTACAGCAGCAACGTGCATGAGAACATGTACGAGCACATACAATGTAAGGATTAAAATATTTGGATTAGTTTAGGAAAAAAATTGGCAAAAGTTGAAACCCAGCCTAATTCCCAAAATCGTCAATGGAGGAGATTTTCAAATTTGGCATTGCGCCGCATTGTCAAACCAAACAGTATTAGGCACAACAAAAGCGGTGCAGAAAGATTTAAGAGCACCTCTTAAATCACCGTACCGGCTGCTGCAGTCGAGTACCCAACTGTCAAACACGTTGCGCCCCACTTGATTGCTACCTTTCAGGGTGCGAAACTAACAATCCTCCCCAGCAGCAGCAGCAACCCGACTAAAAGGTTACCATTAAGTTTTCGACAATGCCAACCAATGCAGGTATAGAAATTATTAGCTAGCCGTAGTCCTAGAAAATCGCATACCAGAGAGAGGAAACTACAACAGATGACGATGATGCTCGCGTTTTGGATGCACATTGCAAGCCCAAATCTGGCTTCAAAAAGGAAACCCCGGCGTCACGCATTTATCATCTTTCTTCTTTTTCGCTCGTATCTTGCACTTTGCTCAAAGTGTAGGTAATGTGGACGTAGGGCAAACACTCTCACACACATGCATTGGTGCAGCGGTTGAGAGATGAGGCGAAGAGGCATAAATTTTTAATCTGTGCACACCATATGTTCGCCGGCACCGCAGGTCGCCGTTCGCTCACTATAGTACTAGACCCACTGCATTGAAAAACCAAACAAGGAACATGTGTGCACACCATGCTCTTCGCTGAGCGGCGGCGGTGGCACTGGGTGGAAAACACGAAGATTCCACACAAATGAGATGAATGCTTGGCGATAGAGCGCATCTTCTTTCTCGCCGCTATAATAGTGCCGACACATTTATTACTACTACTCCGCGATGCCTTTTTATGCATTATCGACGATGTATAAAACGATATTATGAGTGGTGTGTGCCGCACGCATAATGAGACCTGGACGAATCTCCTCTTCACTCTCCTTCACTTGATGATGAAGGAGCGAAGAAGTGTTGAAAGACACGGCGGAATTCAATAACTCAAACGAGTTTGATGCATATAATATATGGACATGTCCATAATCGAACACAATCGCGCATGGTGCCGAGGAAGAAGATAGAGGAGAGGACGTAAATCAACGACCGAAAAAAAAAACCAAAAATGGTTATGGTTAATGCGACTTTCTGCCATGTCGGCAGACATTTGTACATACATGCTAGGCGCTCTAGGCGTTTTTCATTTTACGTGAGAAACGTGAAATTTAACGCTTTGCCCTTTTTTTGCTCTCCGAACGTATTACGAGCGTAAAATTGCTTTCGTTGCAAATTTTGGCATACACACACACCACCTACACATGTTATTTGGGAGATTTGCCAGTACGCTGGCGTCCGTCCACGCGCTATTACGAACATCGGATATTACGATAATTGAGATCAATATAACGCGCCCTAAGGCACTCTTTTAACGCTGCTGCTGCAGTTCAATCTCTGCGCCCGCCAACACGCGTCGCAATCACACTGCACATTGAACCGCACGCCTCGGCCTGCAGTGCGCGCTATCTAATTTAGGGTCATTTCGAGGTCCAACAGTGTTGTGCACTGCCTTCGGTACTGCATACATACCACTCCGTGTCCATAAACGTTGATTACAAATTATTCGTGTGGTATTCTTCTTCCAACCAACGCATTGCGGACGAAAATGCAACAAGCCCGTTGTGTTAAATCCGCTTATTTACGAAGCAGATAGAAAATAGGAGCAACAATTAATCATGGGATAATTAATCACAGCAATAATTGCAACAACACCAATAGCTTGTAACGATCATTATTATATATTACATTATGCGTTGAATGAACCGCGGTGGTCATTATAAATAATAAATTTAAACATTGGACAACGTGCCGGCCATCTGGTGCGTGCCGCCGAAGAGGAAGATTGGACACAAAAACATAATTAGCATTTTCATTCGGTTGGATTCGTTCCGACCCCGGCACGCTCGTCCACCAGATAGTGATAATTGCAGTTATTTATTATCGTCATCGCTCATAGAAGTGGCTCGGCGCGAGCGCCAAAGAAATAGACACGCTCGGGAATCAAAGAGCGAAGTTGATTTAATGCGCGTTATGCGAGCAAATAGCCTGGCAATAATAATTATAATTAGGCGAGAGCGAAGTGAGGAAGAGGACGTCGCACCACGACGATTACCGATAAGTTGCTTCCCATTCATACATACATATTTATGATATAGATGTGGAAAATGGCCCGTGCGATAAGGCGCGCGCCCACTGCGCCATCGCCATCGCCGGCGCAAACATTGTTTTATCGCAAAATCGCCTCTTTCCTTGAATAAATATAACAAGTATAGGCTACGTACGAGTACGGCAGTTGAAAGAAACAGAAAACATATTACATATTGCGAATGTAACGTAATTTGTGCACATAGGGTACTTTTCATCAATTTGCTGCGGTACTACCTAAACGCGTAGCAATTCCTGCCACATTCCGTCATGCAAATCTTACGCTCACTCTTATCTACATTATTCATACTTAAGTGTTTTTTTTGTTGCGCTCCTTCCAAATTGCATGCGCAATTATGGCGCTTATGTAATTGTGGGTCCGTTTTGCGTCCGAAGTTCAGCAGTGGCGTACCTAGTGCATGAGCTTTCTTATGCATGCCAATATGTTGAGGCCGGTACTGAGCGCGCCATCATTGCGAAATCCTCCACCTACTTCATTTTGCGAGCTGTCAATCCGACAATACCGACGGGATCGTCGACGGCGGAGCGACGGCGACGTGCGTGATTTTACCTGCACACGCTCGGGTGCATATGTTCCAAGGCATTATGTAGGTTTTTTTTATGCCCAGGCCCGCACTGTAATCGTGATTGGTTGGCGGTGGAGGTAGTTTTGAGTATGTGCAAACACATTAAATCCAATGACGCTCCGTCTTCCAGATGACGCACTCACTTATGCTCCAGCCATGTGTTTGTCTTGCCTGCGAAACTCCCCAACAGTAATTAATTACCGCGAGATGAGGGTTACAACCTCAGTCATTGTTTGAATAGGGGGCATTGATTGCGGATTGATGGTTCAAATTTTTCACCTAATTATGATTTGCTGATTAATTCCCCAGTTCGCCAGCGTCATTATGAATTCCATCAAAATATATCCAACCTCTTCCCACCCGCTCCGACGAAGGGCGCGTGTATACTACCCCAATTATCATCTATTACAATATTCGTTGCACGTATTTATATAACAAGCCCGCACGCAATGCGAACGCACGCAGGCACGCACGCGTTAATCGACATGCAATGAAATAATTGCACACAGACACATTTATTACGCGATTAACCTCCCTCGCGTCGTTCGGGCAGATAGCTGCGCCAATGATAACATTGCGCAACATTATACGGCGCCCCATCATTATACGCAATCCGAAAACGATATATGGCATTAATTAGAATTTACTTTGGATATGACAATTTCACATTTAATATTACGTACACTCTCGACATATGTGTCGGTTATCTAACGCCTGGACCGGGGACGGGAACGAACGGGAGTTTGATAAAAAGGGAAACGCCGGGACGCGAGCGGAATGGAAATAAATCGGGGGGAAGGAAGACAAGACGTGCAAGTATGCGTTGCGATTTGTGCACGATGGACGGGCGGCCGGGAATGAGTAAACATCCGTTGTATAATTAATTTAGGACGGCGTAGGTGGTGGCTAGCACCACGCCATCGCTTATCGAACACTGCAGCGTCGCATTCAGATGCTATCTTTCGACTCGCACACATATAAGATAGATAAAACGTCGATGGTTTTTATTTGTACCCACTGACCAACACACAGACATGGTTTATGATAATTATAGGACAAGTGCTCACATAGCGCTCCGGAGATTATGAAATTATAGTTTGTTTGCTGATGAAATTATTTTCGAAAAGCTCTCTTCTAACAATGGAATGTAATTATTGTAAACGCACGAAGTTACCCGAAATACCCAGATACCCACCGACCCGATCGTTATCTTGTGGGCCTTCCATGTCTCACGACATCGTCGTCGCCGTCTCGGGTTTCTTACCCTTCTTCTCTACCTCTTCTTCTTCTTGTGGTTGTGGTGCAACGGATATATTAGGATATTACATTACATATTTCGAAAATTCGTTATTTTGTGGGTTTGGCAGTTCCCCACCCACCGCATTAAAAGGCCTCGACCATTAGCAGACACTCAGCCGCAGTCGTCCGGATATCTACTTACCTAAAATTCCCATTTCGAACGAAGGCCTTCGTCTTCTTCACATGCCACATGATCATCCGCTGGTTGTTTTAGTCGTAGTAGGCACTCGTAAGAAATTAATTTTTCGTGTTGCAAGGCCCACGAGAACCCTTAAAACGCGCTTTATCATATATATCAATCAATGTTTCATAGTTTACGGCACCACTCGAGGAGGAAGGGCCTCTCTGTTTCGTTTTACGACCCTTTTTCGTGAGACTAACGAAGTTTCGGCGATAATGCCTTGAGTTTTATATTTCGATTGATGGATATTTGTGCTCGTTTTTTTCTCGTCTTCGTTCCGACGCGCTTGGCCAGCTATTTTGTTTTGTGGCCATAAAATGTGATTTTCAAACATATTTGAATAACACTACATGTCTTTGATAAGAGTTTTTATGCTGTAATAAAACAATCACTATAATGAATGACTCGTGGCCATCGCTATAATGCGAGGACTTATTGAACTTTATTGTTCAGCATTTTTTCGCCGCGATTGCAACATCCGCTTTGTTATCCACACTGGACTTATCTGCATTTCTGCCCGTTAGCTGCTGCTGCTGCTGCTTGAAGTGATGAATCTCATTATAATTTTGTCGTTGAGTGACCTCTTGTCTCTGTTCGAATGCAAATTTCTGGTGGGATCATTATTAATACCATAGCGCATTGATCTTCATTGATATGCAGCTTTTTCCGACCATCAATACGTCTAGAGGTGTATTTAATTTCGATCAAAGCGCTGCGCTGCGCTGGGAGGATTGAGGAAGAGCTCATGCTCAGTTGGACGCCCATAAATTACGCGTGCCTTGCCCGTTTCTGTTTTTTGGTGCGCGCCTCAACCGCCGTCTCCGCCGCCACCGCCACCGCCGCTGCAGCACTTACTTCACTTCCTCGTCGGGCTTCGGAGTCTTGTTTACGACCGTTGCTTAGCAGCTCGTCGCGTGCGTGGGATTGAACTGTTTTAGGGCGGATAGATGGGAGCGATATAATGAGGTGACAGACCTCTTACAACTATGTTCGCCGGACTTAAATGATGCCCACCCTGAAGTGAACTCGCCGGTGTTCTCTTATTGCTCATTGTTTTCGCTTGGAGTCGAAGTTTTTACGTGGGCGCACAACGCTTTTCGAGCAACATGCTGTATTGCAGGGTCAGTGGAGCGCGCTAATGTCTGTCCGCTTCAGTTGCTGGCTTCCATTAAGGGGAAACTGCATCGGGAGTTTTTTATTTATTAATGGAAATCATAAGTGGATTGATACAGCAGAGCTCCAGCGCTTGCGAAATATAGATTTCGTTCAGTAGCCAAGGACCCTCTGAACGCGAGCGCGCGGTTTGTAAGCCATAGTAATGTTCGGTAAATAATCGATTGGACGCGGGCGGCTCCATGGATTGATAAAGCCTCCGCGCTCGTGCCCGCTGCGCCGCCCGTCTCGAGACCAAAGCAAATATCGGCTCTGAGAGTTTCCAGTAGCGTGGCTAAGAAATTTAATAACATTTCACTTCGGCTACTATATATTGACTGAACTTGCGTACTGGGTACTCGCCAGCCGGCCTCCCCGACGAATTACTAAGATCTCGTCGAGGCGCACTTATATTCGTACTTCAATACACTCGGTGGTAGCCGCCCTTAAGGGCTCGACCAGCAAAACTCTCCTCACTCCCTCCTCCTCCTCCTCTTCTGCCACGCGTACAGTCGACCCCGTCGTCCTTCTCCTTCGACGTAGGGAATAGTTTGTTTTTAATTAAGATGCGCATTGGAATGCAATTAGGCGAAAGTTATTTACTTGGTGTGTTACCATTCGCACAGATCACTCGAAGAATCCGACGATGGAGTACAAGTCGAACTCGTCGTGCAGCAGCCCCTCCAAAGACATGAAGAACGTCGGCAGCAACGCCGGCGGCATACCGTACGGCACGCCGGTGCCGGTCCTGCCCGTCCGCAACAATCTGCGCCGCCCGAATTCCAGCCACTTCCCGCCGGCGAACCGCTTCCACTTTCGGAAGGGCCTGGCGTCGAAGTGCAGTTGGAAATGCACGGCGATCATCTTCATCATGCTGTCGGTGGTCCTCACCGCAGCGCTCTCTTATATCTCAGGTATGCTGTTTTCTGCTTCAAATTTGGACAGATTTCAAGAACTGTCTTCTTTTTCTTACAGCATCGAGTCTATTGAACTGGTCATATCAAAACACCAAGGCCTGCACAGTGCTGGTCGGGGAGAGTAGTCCCTCCGCGGAGGCGCTTCCCGGGCCGGCGTCCAAGACGATCGAAACGAATCTCTCCACGTCGACGAAACCCAAGCAGCCGGCCACGGCTCCGACTGCGAGCAACACCGGAGGTGGCACCAGCAGCGCCGGTTCCGGAGGTAAATTACACGCTGGTTTTAGACAACGGCGACACGTTAACGCTGCAGCGCATGCTGTCACCACACAATCTGTGTTCGATCTGTTAACGACCGCGCATGCCAGTAGTAACACTCTAGTTGCATCCCGTACATTTTTGCATGACAATCCGAACTTTGATACTAGTAGTAGTAACAGCCGGACGACCACTGGTGATGGCGATGTGGATGATGATGAAGTTAGTGAAGTGATTGGTGGTAGTGGTGGTGGTGGTGGTTGGCGGGAGCAATTTGTTACCGGCGACACGGACACGGATTTGCTTTCGACTACTACTGACGCGTACCCTATGGGGGAAACAACAACGGGTTGGAGTGACGAAGAAGGGACAGTCTTCGCGACCGGAAGCACGCCGGAAGCGGAAACGGCCGTCGCTGATGATGAGACAACAGCGCACGTGCAAGACGATGGGGAAACGTCGACCGAGGCGAACGATAACGCGCCAATGAATGAAACAGACATGCCGGTATTGTCTGCGGAAGAAGAGGACGCCGAGGAGTTGCTTGCCGATGAGGCACCCCGCGAGCAGCAGGACGAAATCGAAATCGTTCCACTCGCTGCGACTTCGCAAATAATTTCCAACCACGACGTCGACGACGACGACAAGGACGACGACACATCAAAAGAATTAACCGATTACAATTTGTCGGCGGCGGTCGCAGAGGAAACACAAGTCTCACAGGACCTGCTGAAAAAGTCCTTTATTAATCAGCATCGCTACGAGTACGCGCACGGCGGCAGTGGCAGCGGCGGAGCGCTCGCTAATGCCACTAATGCTAATGAATCCGCCACTAATGTGAATGCGATTCGTGCACAGTCACAGTCGGCTGCGGGCGGTGGGGTGGTGCAATCGAAACGACTGCTTGTTAACGTCACGATCGCCACCGATCCGGATCGCGGTAATCCGAACGCGGCGCTGTACGTTCTCTCCCTTTCGGTGCCCGCCGACGGTAACCCGAATCTCCTGTACGTCGGCCGAAATCCGGGCGGTGGGGTGGGCATGCCGAGCGAATTGGAAAAAGTCGCAAAGACTACAACGACAACGACTACGACGCCGGCGCCGCATGCAAATCTCGTCGCCGAGCAGGGTGGGCAGTGTCAGTGCTCCTGCCCGGGCATGGAAGACGACGATGCGGCTGCAACCGAAAAGGGCGCACAAGAAGATTATCCAAATTATTTTGGTTTAGACGGCGAGGGGGATTATGCGGTTTTTGGCGAGGGCGACGATGGACGGAAAAATTCCTCGGAGACGCCCGAGCCAAACCCCAGCAGCACTATTACTGATGGGTCCGCTGGGACGAGCGAATATGATGTAGACGTGACAACCACCGCGAAGGCGAATGAATTTATGACTTCCACCGCATCACAGAATCCGGAAATGTCATCGACATCGACACTTTCTGACTACGAATTGAGTAGTAGTATTAGTAGTGATAGCAGTAGCACTGATGACTTGAGCACTTCTGAAGAACCAAGTAGCACAACGAGTAGTGACAATTGCTTTGAAACTAGTACACGGTTACCACCAATACCCACAATACTCATTCTTGAAGGTAGGGGTTTGGTGTTAAATACTATCCAATGCTTTATCGCCAACATTTTTGCATGTCTGCATGTTATAATAAAATTGTTGCCTTAGCTGGAATCGTTGCATGCGCTATTTTCACCTGCATTCTTCGTGCCGTGCCGTCGCGTCGTTAAATTAATTAGAACCGAAAGTTATCGAAACAGTTTTTCGATATAATATCAAGCGTCCGCGTGCCGCATGCATGCATTTATGTAATTGTCGAATGGCGTGACGCTTTGCTTTCGCGTCCACCGTATTAAAATCGAATTTGTCGCATTGATTTCGATGAGTTTTTCGCGTTCGCGGGGCGGTTAACGACCGCGCGCCCGCGCGCGGCCAAATTAACATTTCGACGATTACGCGCGGAATTTATTGAAATAATCTGACAATATTGATACGCTGGCAGCGTACCAATGCGACCGGAATTGTTATTGGCAGCGGCAGCGGCGGCGGCGGGCGAATGCGGAACCAGACGTATAAATCAGGGCATTATTAAATGCGGGAAAAATGAGAACGGCAAACAATCGCCGGAGCAAAAATCGTATCTGTTTTTGGCATGCCCAGCCGCGCTGTAACAACCGCCGTCGCGCCGTAATACGCGCGTTATTTATTCAAATTGTAAAGTGGGCGGGCGGGCGGTCTGGTTGAGCAAATAATCGAAAATCAAAATTAAAAGTTATTTAATCGAATCTATACATACATTCGACGAGAGTAGTGTGTAATTTTCAAACATATTGAATAATTCATTAAACTTCATCCGCTTGATAAAAATTAAAAAAATATATAACATCAATTCCATTGCAACTAATCGATACTAATATGACTGATTCAGGCGCGCGGACCTTCCCGGCGCAATCCTTCCCGCCGGACGGCACCACCTTCTCGCAAATCGCCCTCGGCCAGCGGCTCACCAAAGAGATCCCGCCGTACGGCTATTGGAACATGCAATTCTACCAATCGGAGGCGGCCTACGTGAAATTCGATTACAATATTCCGCGTGGCGCCAGCATTGGCGTCTATGGCCGTCGCAATGCGTTACCGACCCACACCCAATACCACATTTTGGAGGTGTTGAGTGGATTCAAAGCGCGCACGACGCGGGCATCGCATGTAAGTGCCACCGCTGTCAACAAGGAAGTGGATATGATCCTGACACAGTTTGATTTCTTCCGGCAGT
The DNA here is from genome assembly GCA_030264135.1 of Myllaena sp. GC000078. Taxonomy (NCBI): domain Eukaryota; kingdom Metazoa; phylum Arthropoda; class Insecta; order Coleoptera; family Staphylinidae; genus Myllaena; species Myllaena sp. GC000078. The sequence goes on from JARJDR010003116.1 coordinate 15,086, forward strand.
CCTCGGTGAAGAAGGAAGTCACGCATTACATGGAACAAGGCCATTGGTTCCTCTCGCTGTACAACGACGACGGGGATCCGCAAGAAGTGACTTTCATTGCGGTGATCGCCGATGATATGACTCACAACTGCCCGAATGGCTGCAGCGGCAAGGGCGAATGCCTGATGGGCCATTGCCAGTGCAATCCCGGTTTTGGCGGCGATGATTGTAGCGAAAGTAAGCACCGCGGCCAACAACAGCTTCTATGCTTTTGTAATTCGTGAAAATTAATAGCATGTTGTGAATGTTCGTGTCTTTCTCTTGCGCTGCGTAGGTGTATGTCCGGTGTTGTGCAGCCAGCGCGGCGAGTACATCAACGGCGAGTGCCAGTGCAATCCCGGCTGGAAGGGCAAGGAGTGCTCCCTACGACATGACGAATGCGAAGTGCCCGATTGCAATGGCCACGGCCACTGCTCGAACGGAAAGTGCGCCTGTGTGCGCGGCTATAAGGGCAAATTCTGCGAAGAAGGTAAAGAATAATCGCCTGTGTCCTTCCATTTGGTGCTTTCTGTTATGAGACCCGTCCACTAACCGGAATTAACTTTACACACAAACACTACTATACTTGGAACACTTTTTTTACACCGGTTTTATCTTGCCCTCTTCATAGTGGATTGTCCGCATCCAAATTGTTCGGGTCACGGTTACTGCGTCGAGGGTTCCTGCATCTGCAAGAAGGGCTGGAAGGGTCCAGCATGCGACCAAATGGACAAGGACGCTCTGCAATGTCTGCCGGATTGCTCCGGTCATGGCACCTTCGATCTGGACACGCAGACGTGCACGTGCGAACCGCAGTGGTCCGGTGAGGATTGCTCCAAGGAGCTGTGCGATCTCGACTGTGGTCTCCACGGCCACTGTGTGTCGGATGCATGCCAATGCGATTCCGGCTGGGGCGGTGATACGTGCAACATGAAGCTGTGCGACGCGCGCTGTAATGAGCACGGTCAGTGCAAGAACGGCACGTGTCTCTGCGTGACGGGGTGGAATGGCAAGCATTGCACGCTCGAGGGTTGTCCGGCGAGCTGTTCGGGTCACGGCCAATGCCACTTCAACGCCGAGGGCGCGTGGGAATGCCGTTGCGAGAGCGGATGGGACGGTCCCGACTGTAGCGTGCTGCTCGAGCACAACTGCAACGACGGGCGAGACAACGACAAAGGTATGTCAATGACCGGAAAACCGGAAGTGGCCGAGAGAGTCCTACGGTGCCGATTGCAATTACAGATGGCCTCGTCGATTGCGAGGACCCCGAGTGCTGCTTCGATCGGCTGTGCCGCGCCAGCCAACTGTGCGTGGCGGCGCCGAAACCCATCGACATTCTGCTGCGGAAGCAACCGCCGGCGATTACGGCGTCGTTCTTCGAACGCATGAAGTTCCTCATCGACGAGGGCAGCTTGCAGAACTACGCGCGGCAGGAGAGTCTCAACGAAAGGTATGTGCCCAATATGCTCGACCCGAATTAACCCGTACGACTCTAACAAGCGGGTGTATTTGATCCAATAATAACGATGACGATATCGGTGTTCAATGTTTCCTCCCAGCAATCTGCGGTGGTACTTATCTGTTTCCGATGACTTAGATATGCATTGTTGTGCCCCATGTCAAATCACCTCCTCCAAATGTTTTTTAGTGGTTTTTCTCTCTATCTTAATACGAAACTGACCTCTTTCTATATGTCTCTATCAATTTTAATAACGTTGAACTTTTAAAGAGTTGATAAGAAACCGGGTGGCTTTTGCGTAAATGCTCATAATACACAACCATTAGGCGCGCGTCTTGAACTCTTCGCTTGCTCAAAAGAAAACTTGTAATGACGCCAACTAAAGTACTTTAAATGCTAACAAAAGGCTTTCTTATTTATTGCTGCTGCTCTCTCAGTGTATTTTGGAATCACTTCAACACGAGGTAAGAACGAAGCGCATTGTGCACCACGAAAATGGCGTAATAATGCTGTAGTTTGCGATTTGCTACGACAAAAAATACAAATTTGCCGTCCAAAGTCAAAACGATCTCTAGTAATATCTTGTTGAATTTGTCGAATTGTGTTTGTACCGTTCTGTTTGTGCCTGTTTGAATTGAGTTTTGTTATTATCCACTTGTGTTTGTCGACAATTTTTGTTACGCTTTGTTCTTTTGACTGCTGCGCTGTATGGTGGTCAGTCAATCCGTCTGTCTGGTCTGTATCTAATGGCTTGCCTCATTCGCTTCCTTCATAGTCGTTCGGCGGTTGTACGCGGTCGTGTCGTAACGCAAATGGGCATGGGCCTGATGGGCGTGCGCGTCAGCACCAGCACGCCGATGGAGGGCTTCACGATGACACGCGATGACGGATGGTTCGATCTGCTTGTGAACGGTGGCGGCGCGGTCACGTTGCAATTCGGACGCTCGCCCTTCCGGCCTCAATCAAAAATCGTTGTCATTCCATGGAACGAGGTGGTGATCATCGATAACGTCATAATGACCACCGGCGAGGAAAAAGCTGTGGCACCACCGCCGCAACCTTGCAATGTTCACGATTTTGATGTCATGAAACCTGTGGTGTTGGCTACATGGAAGCATGGATTCCAAGGAGCTTGTCCCGATAAAAGCGCCATCCTGGCCGAATCGCAAGTGGTCCAAGAAAGCCTGCAAATTCCGGGAACAGGATTGAATTTGGTCTATCACAGTTCCCGTGCCGCCGGTTACCTATCCACCATCCAACTGCAACTCACGCCGGAGACCATTCCGAGTGCGCTGAATTTGATCCACTTGCGTATCACCATTGAGGGTCTGCTATTCGAGAGAACATTTGAGGCAGATCCAGTGATCAAATTTACGTACGCGTGGAATCGACTGAATGTGTACAGACAACGCGTTTATGGTGTTACAACCGCCATTGTTAAGGTTGGTTACCAATACACGGATTGCAAGGATATCATCTGGGATGTGCAAACGACGAAACTGAGTGGACACGACATGAGTATCTCTGAAGTGGGTGGTTGGAATTTAGATATCCATCACCGATACAACTTCCATGAGGGTATCTTACAAAAGGGCGATGGGTCTAATATCTACTTGAAACACAAACCCCGAGTTATTCTCACTACTATGGGTGATGGTCATCAACGTCCACTGGAATGCAGCGATTGCGAAGGGCAAGCAAGCAAACAACGTCTTTTGGCACCAGTGGCACTTGCAACTGCTCCCGACGGATCCATCTACGTGGGAGACTTCAATCTGGTACGCAAGATTTTGACTGATGGCACGGTACGGACTATCGTAAGGTTGAATGCCACCCGAGTATCCTACCG
>JARJDR010003121.1:0-20599 GCA_030264135.1 Myllaena sp. GC000078
AAAAGTATACTTAAGTCGCCAAAAAGACTCAAGTCACTAGAAAACATACTTAAGTCACTAAAAGTAGACTTAAGTCCGGAAAAAGTAAACTTAAGTCACTAAGAAGTAAACTGAAGTCATTAAAAAGTATACTGAAGTCACTAAGAAGTATACTGAAGTCATTAAAAAGTAAACTTAAGTCACAAAAAGTATACTTAAGCCATATATATTTACAAGTCCACTCAGTCCACTACATTTAAGTCGGTTTATAAATGAATTTAAGAAGTCTTACGTCAGTTGACCGGGAAGGGCTTTGCCCCAAGCGATTTGATCATCATAGGAGGAATTGTCGCCGGAGAAGAGATCGCAGCTGAGGGTGAGATTGTGGCCGGCGCGCTCCTGCACGCCGAGCGGCACCTGCGAGTACGAGTCGTCGATGACGCGCGCAATCTTCAGCTTGATGCCGTCGACGACACCTGCGCACCAGCAAAACATGACTTAAGTCACTCCACCTCCCCCAAAACTTTAAGCCCAAGATGCGCACTACTCTCCTTTACTATTCCTATAGGAATTCCAACTGGACCAAACTGACTTTTAAGTCAGTTCAGAGTCAGTTTGCCTCTGTATGCGAAGTGACTTACATTGCGCCGTGCTGAGTAACATGCACAGCAACCAGATCCAGATGACGATGCGTCCGCGGCCGCACATTATGATAACGATGGGCGAAAGGATAAGCAATCACCGCAGTGGGCAGCTGCGGCACCCTATGCGTACCATCGCTTCCAATTGGACAACACCCCTTACAACTCGACTTGAGTCACTTAAGTCACTTGAGGCGCTTGAGTGCGCGCACACGGCGAATTGAGAACGACGCCCGAGCGCAATGATGCAGACGCCATTCGTGATAATATCGGCGTTGAGTTGATATCTACTTGCTGACTTAAGTAGGTAGTGCATGACTTAGCGCAACTTAGCGGCTCACTAACTCAGCCCACCATTCAACGTCAAACAAGTTTTATTCGTCTCTCTCTCTCTCTCTCTCGCACACTTGCCTCAAATTGCTCAATAAAAAGAGATAACGATAGTTGATGAGAGAGAAGAGAGAGAGAGAGAGCAAATTAAGAGTGACTTGCGCAGTAAAAAACTGGTAATAACAACCCCACTAAACATTTATTATCGACAAAATGCGTTGCGTTGTGTGTCACTTGTGTCACTGACGCAGAAGGGGATGCAACCGTCCCTTCTCCATCGTGGTGATAAATGAATATGTTATGTACAAATATCAACATACAAAACGCATTCGAATTTCTTTCTCCAAAAGCAAAACCACCCCCTTTTCCTCTTTTCCCTTTTCCCTCTCACTCTCACTCCGGCTTCAAGGGGATGAAAAATATATTACTCCCCTCAATTTTCTCCACTCAACCAAGATAAATAGTTCAATTTTCTAAAAAAAAAACACTAAACCACCCCCCAACAAATCAACCCTTTCAGATAATCGAACACTGCTCGGGATTCCCCGCCTGGTCAAAGGGCACCGTCGGCCCAGCATCCGCAACAATATCATTCGGCGGCTGGCCATAATCCTGCAGCGACTGCATCAACGCCAACACCTTATCAAACCGCGCCTTCTTCACATCAGCCGCATCATCCTCCCGCTCACCCTCCAGCTCATCGCAAACATTCTGCATCAACTCCTGCTGCTTGACATACCGCTGTCTCTCCTCCGCACTCAACGTCGCCTCATTCGCCTTCAGCCAATCGGGATACTTCCCCAGAATGTCCTTCAAGCTCGGATAGAGCACCTCCTTACTCAGCAAACTCTGCATCATCCCCTGCATGAACGGCATGAAGGCGTTCTGCTCCCCAGCGCCAGCACCACCACCCATCCCGCTAAACATGCTCATAATATCCGCCTCGTTGAAAGGGTTCTGCAGGTTTTCCGTTCCCTGTGAGAGGCCATGGATGGTCTGGGAGATGGTCGCGGCGAAATCGTTGGAGCGGGGATCTTCCAAACCGGGGTCGACGAGTGCCGCTTGGGCGGCTTCCGCCATGCGAGCGAAGGAGGCTTGCAGCTGGTCGGCGGTGAGCCCCGTGTCCGCAGTGCCGTCTGCGCCACCACCGCCAAGCAGGGCTGCGATGTTTGTTTCGAATTGGGCTGCTGCCGCGCGGATGAAGTCGTCGGACCATTCTTCCTCCGCTGCCGGGGTGATGGCAGTCTCCGTGCCCTCGCTGGTGGTGGTTGTGGGAACGAGTGGGGCTGATTGTGAGTCCCCGGCCGAGGCGGGTTGGGTAAAATCCGCAAGGCAACCTGCAGATGGAGAGCAGGTAAGAAACCTTCCAGGAGAAGAGGAGGTGGTTATATAAGTGGTTAGTTGCTTACTGTCGAGTAGGGCGGCGAGATCACCGTCGGTGGTGGTTGTTGTCGCCTTGTCCTCCTCCGTTGGGGTCTTTCCCTTATTGTCAGCCATGGTGACTTGGCGGAGTGGCGCCCGAAATTGCACGCCTCTGATTTGATTTGGACGAAAATATTTTGATCCCGAGCCACGACAACTGCGACGTGCGGACGAGAGGAGAGCGAGGAGAGGTTAGATTACTTTTTGCTTACTTACTACAGAGTGTTCCACGAAATCACCGGTCCAATCCTGGCCTAGGGGAATTTCGTTTCCTTAACCTCAAAAAAACCCGAAAAATTCACTATATGACTAGATTTGTATTACACATCATGTTTGATCGTACAATATGTATACCAAAACACATATAATATATATTACTCGATGACTATAATAATCGCCCTGTTTTTATGCTTGCATTGATTAGGTCCACCTAATTACCACCTAAATTACATCCTAGTTTCGTATGCTCGTTTTAGGGTTTTATGTTTTAGGGTCGTTTCGTAGTTTTGGTCCTGGAATTGTTTTAGCCTTAAACTTAACCTCTTCGTCGTCAAATGACTAGAATGAAATAAGGAACATATCGTACTCGAAATTAGGCCTGAGGAAGACACGCAAGGGTTTTGGGAGAACGAATTGGGGATCATCTACTGGGCGCCGCAATCTTGTAAATGGCATCGTAGACAGTTTGCTGCTCGGCTTTCATACGCCGTTTCATCTCCTCGCTGAACGGATCAAAATTGAGCACGCGTTTCTTCCGCCTGTAGATCCCCTCCTGTCTTTCCAACGCGCACCGGAAGTGCTCCGGATCTATGCGAAAATCCAAAAACTCCAAGATACTTCTTAGAGTGTGCTCCGGCCGATCAACAAGCTGCTCGTAGAAGATGACATGTGTCGGTCCAGCGAAGTTCTGCAACCAGTCCATGTTTGTTTTTTTCCACGAGGACAACTTATTTGCCACAAACTGTTGCCAATCTAAAACAAGTCGCAAATTCATTAAGTTAGGTTAAGTTAGGTTAGTTTAAGGTTAGGTTAAGTTTAAGGTTAGATTAAGTTAAACCGGAAGTACTTACATTTCCCCCGAGTACGTTTATAACGATCCGGCGATGCAAACCCAACATGCCCACCGCTCTGCCGATTAAACTCGGCCTGTATAGCCGGCGCCGGCGCACGCACCAACAGAATCGCCTTCCGGAACATCTTCCTCGCTGGTGCGCCCCATTCATGTGTCTTCACCACCAGCACCGAGCCATTGGACACGCTCTCCGCCGGAAAGCCATTTTTCAGCAAGCCGTAATCTTTGTACACACTCCCCGTGTAGACGCCGGTGGCTTGTTGGAGGAGGTAGCGCAGCCATGTGTTTCCGCTGCCGGGGAACGACGCCAGCGCCACCGGTTCGGCCATGGGCGGCTGCAGGAACCGCAGCTCCGCGCACCATTGGATGCGGTTGCGTCGAAACACGCCCGATTGCACGCGATGCTTCTGGAGGACTTGATTAAACGGCGATCGAGCCGCTGATGGCGGTGAGGGTGGTTGTGCGCGTGGCGATGGTGGCGTTGCGCCGCCCGCGTTGGTGAAGCGGAATGCCGGCTCGTGGAGGGTGAGCGCCGAGAGGAAGAGCACGCCGGCGAGGTAGAGCGCGATGAGCACGGCGAGCAGCCAGAAGCGCGGCCGTGTTAGCTGCATGTGGGCGCCGCCTGCTGCTGCTGCTCGTCATCGCTTCCACCATCGGCTGCGTGCCTACAAAAGGGGAACGCATCGATTTTTTACAACGGGGTGGCGCACCCCTTAGACTTGCAAGAGATTATTTCGATTCGGTTGATGGCAACGAGGTGACAACGCGATGGCTTACAATAAGTACTTACATTAATTGCGATTTTGTTCCAGTGTGGTTGTCATGATGTTGGATCGGGGGAAACTTTACGGAAATAGGTCTAGGTCTGGGACGGTAGCTAGCTTGCTTGCAGTGCGCGTTTTGGTGGGCGGTGGGTATGCGCCGGCGCATTACTACCCAGTTTCCCCAAGGGGGAAAAAACAGGAAGTTTCCTACATTCCCACTTTCAACACTAGAACACACACACGCTTTAAAATATTATCCTATTGTGTAAACGGTAAACCGTTTGAAATTGTTTATAACTTTGCTTTATAGTTTCGCTTTGATCTAATAATACCAAAGTACCTACTCAACCACTTGCTCGTTGCTATTTTTGGAAAGCAATGTGCTGAGTGAGTCATAAATATAAAATGGCAAACATTCATTTAATTCACTTCCACAGGAAGTTAATACTTTGCGTAGTTACTTACCAAATCGGAAAAGTCCCTATATTTCATCTAATTTTTTTGTTAAGCTTATATACAGACAGCTCCAATACCTAGGAGTCAGGATGAGTGCCATGGGGAATATTACAGGGTACCGGGTGATTGTTATTTCCCATGCAGACTATATGCAACTTGTGTTACACGAGAAGGTCGCGTATGGTATTGAATTAAGCAAAATATTCCTATAAGGAGAGGAAAGGCATACGGAGGCTTTTCAAACGCAACACTTCATGGTTACGGATTACAAAATATCGACATCGATGAATTATCCCTCTACACCAGTGTTTCTCAACCGATAATGTATTGCGGCCCCCAAAAACTATTTTCGTTTTTGCCAAGGACCCCTAGCCCTAGATTTTTATAATAAAGTAAAACTAAAGTAAGTAAAGAATTTTTTCGCGGCCCCCAAAAATTCTGCTGAGGCCCCTATGGGGCCGCGGCCCCCCGGTTGAGAAACACGGCTCTAAACTTAATAAGGAATGCACAAATAAATACCGTGAGATCTTTCATGCACTGTTTGGTTTTGTTGGTTGTGTGCATAACATGAGTAATGGCCATGCCATCGCACACACTAAGTTTAAGTTTACGTTACGTCTACTTTAACCAATCCCGTTAGAGAACTCGGAAAATGACAGCTCAATTCTCTATCGGGATCGGTTAATAGGTAAGAAAGTAGACGTAACGTAAACTTAAACTTAGTGTGTGCAAAGGCCATAAGGCTACAGTAAAACTCCTAGTGGGATTCTTGCACTCATTTGCCAATCCACTTAGCATTTCAAAACGAAAATTTTTAGGGATCTACGATCAACCATACGTAATCACCCTGTAGGTCACCTCTTAGCACTTGGATACCACTGTACCTATTGTTGTTTCACTCCCACTCCTCTGGTTAGCTGTATTCTAGAATGCTACCCACCATGCAACTATCTCTTATCATCACTATATAGGGGACTATACAACCATCTCTCTCAGAGTAGGATATTTTTAGCCGGCGTACAGCTGCGCAAACAACTATCGATCCCAGTCGGTTCCTTCCCTCCTGCTCCTGCTCCTCTTCCGCGTGGTATTTATGGTATTTATTTTGAAGAACAGCTGATGCCGCTGATGCTGCGTATCAAACCGGTCTCTGGCTGTGGTTGCGCCTCCTCTCCAGATGCAGCATGGTAACTATAACTGTGAACTGCGCCGCATTTTTCGCGAGATAGCACCCGAGCGATGACCCACATCCATGTCAACAACAAACCGCACAACCGCGACGCAGTTTCAATGATTCTCTCTGCACCCGGCCCTCGTGTTCTGTTCGATGAATATTAGGAAAACCTCCGAATCGCTCAGGTAAGTCGCCCAACCTTACAATTACTACACCACCTGTTAAGAGAGTTAAACGATTTGGGATTAATTTTGGAGTTTTGAATAGTTGGCTGGCTGAAGGCGCCGAGCCACTGGCCGCGAAAAAAATGGCGATCCTTCCACCCGACCCGCTCTTCCGCTACAAGCACGACATGGGCCACCTGCACACCATGTGCTTCCAAGACACCACCACCGACGAAGAAGACGCAACGCAACACAATATCCTCATTGCTGCAGGCGAGACGGGCAACGTGCACTTCATCGACATGCACACCCACCGCGAGCTCCACAGCCAACGCATGGGTAACTCCATTCAAGTCGTCCACAGCTACCGCCATCAAGTCATCGTTCAGCTCAAAGAAGGCCTTGTTTCCATCTACCGTCCATCAAACAACAGTCCTCCTTACCACCAGGTCTTCAGTATGGCGTGTTCATCGGGTTTCTGCCGTTCGCTGCGCATCGACAACACACTCATCATCCCCCAGGAGACCACGTTGGATGTCTTCGATCTCGACACTCTGAAGATTCTTCGTAGTCTTCCCCAACCTGCTGCTGCAATGGGTCAGCTTATGTGCCTAGCGCATTCTGTGATACACGGCGATGGTGTCCTCCTCCTTGGCTACGAAACCGGCGATGTTTATCTGCTCGACCTCCTTTCCGGCGCCATCCACTCCCACTGCAAGTTGAACGAGTGCCTCGTGGGTTTGGCGTTGGACGGCGTACGCCTGCGAGGTGTAGCTGGTGGTGTTGGAGGTGTCCTCCAAGTATTCGCTGTTGATAAACTCAAGCGCTTGAAATTACAAGCCGAGATCCCTCTGACGAATGAGGGTTGCACCACCGTGCGTGTGCGTTGGGATAGTAAGATACTGGTCTCCGGCGGGATTGATGGTAGGACACGGGTGTACTCCTGGAAGACCCTCCGACAGCTGGCGGTGCTCTGCGAGAACAGCGCCCCGGTGAGCGATGTCCAATGGTCACGCGACGGGCAAGTGATGGCGATCTGCGGGGCGGACGGCGTTATCTCATTGTTTAATATTTATAATGGTTAATATTAATAAAATGGCTACATTTGTACAAAGCTCTCTTTGGCATCGTCGCAACAATCCAGCCCTTCGGCATCCACCCCCAACGCATCCCGAATCATTTGGACGCTAATCCTCCACAACTCGGCTGCCATACGGTCATCTCTAGCTTTCTCCGACTCTTGACAACGGTAACAATTATTGAAATACACGCCAGTTGTACCATTCAGTTCGAGAGCCGTGGCGCAGAAGACACTGGTACTCGCCGCTTGTTGCATGCTCTTCGTGAAAGGGCGCACGAAGAAGAAGGCTACACGATAAACCCACCAATTCCTCGCCAGCCCTGAGGATACCATATTCCCAGGGTGCAGGGAAAACACCGAAATACCTTTATCTTGAAGGTTCTTCGCAAGTTGCCTGGCAAACAACACGTTGCACAGTTTGGAATTATTATACGCGGTCATATGCCAATACTGCCCGGGCGTTTCCACGGAAAGATGGCCGGACGTTAAATTCTGGAGGGTTAAATCCCCAAATCTATGACTCTCCGAACTGACGACCACCACCCGACTGCCAACCCTCAACAAGGGTCGCAAAAGCAAGGTCAGGTAAAAGTGCCCGAGATGATTCACGCCAAAAGTCTTCTCGAACCCATCCTCGGTCTTTTCAAACGGTAGTCCGAACACGCCCGCGTTCAGAATCAACATGTCAACATAACCGGAAGCAGCAAGCACATGGATGGCTCTCGCGCCATTTTGCACCGACCGCAACGAAGCCAGATCTAACTCGACCAAATCACATTTCGCGTCTGGTTTGAAGGCGCGTATCTCCTTCAAAGCGTCCGCACCAGCTTGCAGATTACGACACGCGACGATTACCTTACAACCGTGCTTACAAAGCGATTTGGCGGTTTCCAGACCAATGCCGCAGTTCCCACCGGTGATGATGGCCAGCTTGTTGTTGAGATCCCGCCCGTGGAGTACTTGCAGCGCCGTGCTGGAGGCGTCGAAGCGCTGCCGGTAGTCATTGCTCGCGGGGTGCGGTTCCTCCACGGCGAACGCCAGCCGGGGATCCGTGTAGGTGGTGCGCTTATTCTCGTGGTCGACGTAGATGACTTTGCCGGTGGTGCGATCCACACAGCGCTCCCAGCCAAAGGGCAACTCACCGCTGACGACCTTCTTGATGCCCGTGCGTGGATGCGTCCATTGCGTCGCTTTGGTGAGGTGGTTGGCGTAGAAGACGTTGCCGTCCACGGTGACGCGTTCCTCCCAACCGGGTGGGAGTTCGTCTTCGGAGTCCGAATCAGGTACGTTCATTCCTTCAAGTGGAGGCCCTTTCACCCCCGCGAAATACACTCGACTCAATGTTTCTCCCTTCCTCCAATGACGATTGTATTTCGTGACAAAGACGAAGATAACCACAGTGGTTTTGGGGGTTAGAACAGGAAAAAGCAAAACTGGTTGATGGGTTGACTAAACGCGTTGTTTGTTGGTGACGTAGCCTTTTATACTCTGCATGGTTTGGTGGGGGGGTGTTTGAAGGAGAGAGCAAGGAGGAGAGAGATGGAGAGTGTAGCGTAGCCGGCGTGGTGTGGTGGTGTATACACTCTCCTTCTGCGTGCTGCTGCTGCTGCTCTTCGTTCGGGTGGGCCAGCCGCGCGTGCGCGAGAGAGCGGGAGGAGAAGGAGGAGGCAGGCAGGCAGCCAGCAGCCGTCGAACCCCCGCGTGTGTGCAGCGCGCCGAGAAGGATGGTCGCGCGCAGCGGCAGCAGCGAGCAGCCCACCACGCCGCGACCGGCGCTGCTGTGGCCGCCACCGAGTACGAGCAGCAGCGCGCCCACCCGGCGCAGTAGTAGCGGAGCAGCAGCAGCAGCACGCAGGCAGGAGTAGCAGGCGGTCCCGGTGCGTCTCTGCCACCATCATCATAGCGACGGCCATATTTCGCCATCGCACAGCCACCGTTCGACTGGCTGGAGGCGCGCGCACTTGGACTCCTTGGACTGATTTCGCAACGCGGTGAGCGCTACACAGTATTCGTGCATTTGGAAGAAGTGGAACTAGTGCGAGAGGACAACATGGAGGAGGAGGCGGCGGTGGCCGCGGCCGCGGTTAGCGACGGCGTCGGGGTGGAGCGTCTGTGTCGGCTGTGCGCCGCCATCACCACGCACCCCAACCAGCGCGTCGACATCTTCGCCGTCGATGGGCTCGCCGACAAGATCGAAGCTTGTTTGCCCATGCATGTAAGTTGATTTTTTATCCCTAAGCTTAAATCTATTACGCACACATGCATCATACATCACTGGAGACCGACTCCCCCCTGAAGGCGAAGGTGACGCCGTGCGTCCGTCCGTCCGCTTGCTTGCCTGCGTTCGTCCCGTTCGTTCGTTCGTCCGGTTGAGAGAGTGTGCGGGCGAGGCGGCGGCGGCGGCGTCGCGGATGTCGGCCGGGCGGTGTGTGTGTGTGAGAGTCGGTCGCCTCGGTCGCCTCGATCGCCGCGGTGAGAGAGCTGTGTGCTGGTGTGCGGTGTGGGTTGTTCAGCAGGCAGCTGCACGGCGACGTGACCGACTCGCTCGAGCGCATTGCTTGCCTGCTGCGTCGAGCACTCACACAGACACATGCCTGGCGCACTCCGGACGCGGACTACACGGACGAGGCGGCTTGTCGTCGGCGTCGGTTCGGTTGAAAAATCCTTGCCTTGAACCGCCTGCCTGCCGGCTGTTGCAGAAGACCAGAAGACGAGAAAGTGCGCGGCGTTACCATAGCAACCACCGAACCATCCACTCTTCTTAAGCCTACCTTAACCTGATTCTGAAGTTACTTAAGTCACTTAACTTTTGGTTTCATACATGGGTAATTTAAAAAAGAAACAATGCAAAAAGAAAATAATTTTTTGTTTTACAGGTGCATAGAAATTCCCTGCTGCCGGACACATTGTGCACGGCGTGTAATGAACGCATCACCACATTCTTCTCGTTCCGGAAGCGCGCGTTGGAGACGGTGCGCGTGCTGGAGGAGAACTTCCACGTGGCGCGCACGTGTTTCGTGGATGGTGGGTTCCGCATCCCTCGACGCGATGCCTCCACGGCAACGGAGAACACCATCGGGGAGCGTAGCCAGTTTGAAGTTTGGCGTAATCGACAACTACACGCGTTCCATTATGACGCGCCCAGTGATTTGGTGGAGGATGACACGCAGAAAGCGGCTTTAGGTAATTGCTCGGTGGAGATGGACCGAGCTAAACTGCTCCTCGAGACGGGCAGCAGCCAATTGGTGGAGTACGATTCTTCGGATGGTGAGACGGAGCCCGTGAAAACCGCCCTCAAGTCTACCACCACGACGATCCGGAATAAACTCTACTTTGACGACAAGGTCAATGATATCATCAGCGAGATTGTGGAGCGGAAGAGCACCAAGCGGAAGCTGGAAGCCTTGTTTGATGAAGGCCCCAGCAATCACTACGAAACCGGGGAGAGTGGAGCCGAAGAACGGAGGAGTAAGATGGCAAGGTTGGAGGAGGGTAATAATCGGCGGAAGAAGCGACCGCCGATGAAGCGCACAGTGACCATTAACATCACCACGGATGATGCAAGCGGCGGGGCGAACTGCGGGGGGAGTTATATCGACGCGATCGCTGGGAATCTCGCCTCCAAATCGCAATTTCAGCATCAGCATCAACAACGTCCTGACTTGGAGGTGGTACCCGAGATGGCCGTGGACGAACCACCGTCGATAGCCGTAGCTCTGCCCCAAGTGTGCCTACTATGCGATCAGCAGTTCGGCAAGGGAGCTGCCCTCGCACAACACGTCTTCGAAACGCACGGCATTGACATGGCGCAGGTGCTGAGCAGCGAACCCATTCCCGAGGGTATGACACGTCCCATCCTCCCACCGTTCACCCTCCAAGGTCTCCAGGACTACGCCAACAGCATTGGCAACCTGCAGATGCAACGAGAGCAGAAACCCTCCGTGACCACATCGCCCATGGAGAAGAAGAAGAAACTGCCCGAATTGGTGAAGATCACCGACCTGAAGTCCAAACGCGAGAGCATGGGTAAGTGCACGAAGGACCGCGAGGAGGAGGACAGCGAAAAGCGTCACATAGACTTAGACTTCGGGTTTTCGCACTCTACAGAAAGCAAACAACAACAACCTTCTTCTGATAATGACGCACCACCCACGCTGACCGCTAGTTATGTGTGCCCTCTCTGCCCCGCGTCCTTGACGAACAAAACCGATTTGTACGCGCATCTACGGCTTCGGCATGCCAACCTTGCGAAGCTCATCTGCGGGCTATGCATGCACATTGCCAGCTCACTGCAGACGCTGCAAGAGCACCTGGAGGCGTGCCAGAAGAGTCATGCCCTCGGCGGGTACTTCGTCTGCGATGTCTGCAAGTACGCCGAGGATAACCAGAAGCAACTCGAGAACCATGTGCTGGTCCATGACTTCCTCATGGCTGACTGTAAGAAGGATGGTAAGATCTTTGACCCCTCGGATTTCGTCGGCACGAACCCCGCGTGCGATCCCAAGGTGTACCAATGCGGTGAGTGTGGGGCGAGCCTGTCCAGTTTCAAGGAGTACAGCAGCCACAAACGCTCCGAGCACTCCATCTTCCACTGCGACCTGTGCGGCAAGAGTTACGGACGCAACTCGCACCTTTGGAAGCATGTGAATCGCGTTCACAAGGGTCATCCGAGTGTGACCTGCCAGTTTTGTTACAAGACTTCTGCTTCGAAATACCACCTCTTGCAGCATTTCAATAAGATACACACGCAGAAGAGTGGTGGTAGTGGGTTGGGTGGCACACCGCAATCGACCCCTTCAGGAGCGGGCAAAAACGGGGATGTCTCGTTTTTACTGCCCGACGAGGAGGAGGACTTCATGTCGAAGAAGTTCGAGGGTTTCGACTTCCAATCGGTGCGACAGAGTTTCATGCGAGCGGAGATGGAAGCGGAGAAGATGCGCGAGGAGGCGACCGGCGGGAAACGTGTGCGTATTGCGGAGTACCGTGATTTGTCCACGCTGAAGATGCCCACCGTGCCGCCGAAGGAGTTGGATGCCACGTCCAAGGTCTACACGAACATCATCACCAACTACACGCCGCCGACCAATGACGGGGACTACAAATGCCCCAAGTGTTTGAAGGGCTTCTTCAAACGTTCACTGCTGAAGAAGCACAAGAAGAACTGTCGACCACGTTTGCAGAAGGATCTGCTGACGCGTTGCAAGTCCTGCTCGCGTATTTTCAAAGACCGCCAGTCTTTGGCGAAGCACCTGGTGAACTACCACAGCGAGTACTCTTGCGAGATCTGCGCCGAGAAGGTGCAGTCCAAGTGCGAGATTGTTTCCCATTTGCGGTTCACGCATCCGGGCTGCCGACTGGTATGCCCCGAGTGCGATAATGTCTTGCGAACGGATGAGTCCCTCCGGGCGCATCTCAAGGATCATGATAACTCGTTCGCTTGCCAGTTCTGCGGTGATTGTCTGCAGTCCAAGATCAAGCTGAAGATGCACATCCTATCTCTCCACCGTAAAATCCTGAGTTTGTCCTGTGGATTGTGCTTGAAGCTGTTTGAGAACCAGCACATTCTTCGGGACCACGTGCGGATGATGCACCGGGAAGCGTTGCAACCGCTCACCAGCTGCACCGTCTGCGGCAAGAACTACGGCAGTAAATGGAAGACTTATGACCATCTGAACAAGAGCCACGGGCGTGTGTTTCGCGCCTGCAAGGTGTGCCTGGAGGTCTTCAACAACGAGACTGAACTCGGCAACCACGTGGAAACAGCGCACGCGAAGAGCATGAAGAAGTACGCGCTGGATTTGAGTTTCGCCCTCAAACCGCCCAAAAGCAAGCAGGATCTGCTGTTGGGTGCGGTGAGTGGGATGGCCTCGCAAGACGACGACTTTGACGACGATTCCGACCTCTCCGGGGGTGGCGCCCCCGCAAGCGGCGACTATCATCAGAAGTCCATCCTGGAGAAGCACCTCGTCGGCGGCTACCAGCTGTCGATGAACAACAACACCAACAAGAAGAAGCAGAATGGTTTGAGTGCCACACCCAGCTCGGTGTCGTCCAAGAAGCAGCGGCTGAAGGACCATTATGGTGAGGAGTTGATAAACTCCAGCAAGCGCACCGTGTATGTGAACTCCAACGAGCCTTCGAAGTGCGACATTTGTCATAAGAACTGGCCGGCGAAGAAGCACCTTTGGCAGCATTACATCCGCTGCCATAAGTCGGTGGCGGCGATGGTGTGCGGTATTTGCCTGGCGACGAACAGCTCCTACGAGCAGCTGCAGTACCATCTGCATCGCGAGCATCCGCTGCTGCTGCATGGGAAGGGCTTCGGTTCGAACTTCATCTGCAGGATTTGTGGGCGGTATCACAATGCCAGCTCGAAGCTGAAGCTGCACATGGCGATACATATCAAGTTCGATTGGTCGTTGTTGGACCGCTTGAATTTGAACAATGGGGAAACGCCCCTGGCGGTGCCGAAACAGGAGACTCACCTGGAGGAGAAGGTCAAGCTGGAAGACTCGGAGGTGAACTATGAGAGTATGATTGAACAGGTGGAGTGTAGTACGAATAGCTCGAATAGCAGCGAGGAGGGCGACACGGAGGATGATGACGACGAGGAGGGTGATGGGGAGGTGGAGGTGGAGGATGGTGAGGGTGAGGTGCTCGATGAAGGTGAGGTGGAAGAGGGCGAGGAAGCTACCACCGATCTAGAGGAGGAGGATGATGAAGAAGAGGATGATGATGATGATGAGGAAGACGATGGGGAGGACGAAGAAGGGGAGGAAGAAGGCGAGGCGGCTGTCGATGAAGGTGTTGAAGCGGACGACGACGAAGGGGAGTACGTGGAAGACAGCAAATCCGAACCGGCCGATGACGACGAGGCAGAAGCAGAGGACGATGAAGAAGAAGAAGAAGAAGTGGAGGACGAAGAGGATGTTGTTTACGAGCAGGCCGACGACAACGAGTACGAAACGGTTGTGGAGGAAGTCGTCAACCACGAGGATATGGAAGTGTATGAAACCGACGAAGTCCTTCCGCAGACAGCCGAGAAGAACGCTGGAGATGTTGAGTACATCGAGGAGGATGACGAGGAAGATGATGATGAAGAGCCTGAAGCACTGGATGACGACGACGATGAAGAAGAAGAAGAAGAAGAAGAAGAGGAGGATGTTCCACCGCGTATCATCCACAAACAGCACGTGCTCGGGAAAGATGACCATGCTGAGGTCATTCCAATTGACGATGAAGAACCTGAGGAACCTGAGGAGGGCGAAGATGAAGAAGACACCAATTCGAGCACGCCACGCACATACGAAGAGGAAGACGTCGAAGGGGAAGAAGTCGAACCGGATGAGGACGATGACGATGACCAAGACGACGATATGGTGGACACTGCAGTAAAATCCATCGCCTACGACGAAGCCGACCTGCTGCAAAGCGACGACGTGGCGGAGGAGTACGAGGTGCAATCAACTGCAACATCCGGCAGCAATCAGCACGAGATACAAAGCGCGGTTGATAGCATCCTCTAACCAGGTATGCCCAAATATTTCCCTTTACCTTCTCCCAAGAATACTCAACTTTCAATCCCTTAAGGATGCTCCGGGACATTCCACGACTCATTTCGTTTCATGAATAAGTTTAATTTCCTTTTTGGCGATCTCACTCTGCAAAAAAAAAACAAACAAAATTAACTACAAAATTGAGCATGCCATACTTAGTTAGAATTTATGTTAAGACTATAATAGTTCAAGCAAACCCTATAGGACTTAAGTCACATTATTTAAACATTATATGACGTTGCATATTATCATTATTTATTTGCTAAATTTGCTAATTGACAGCCAGACGGGCGGGCGGGCGGGCGGGGGAGAGTACGTGTTTATTACCGAATCGCAAACCTAAGGTATTATTAAACGTAGGTAGGCATAACTTATTAATTATTACCTAACTACCACCACCGCGTGATTGCTACTATCCCTATGATCCCTATGGTATGACTAAATGACTAAATGTAAGTATGTAGACGACACCCTATAATAGTTTAGGATACTATTAATTAATTGATTAATTAAGTAATTGATATAAATAATAATCGGCTCGACACTTACGGTAAGTTTGGTCGGAACGAACATATGATGCAAGTGATGAAAACGCTAAGAATAGTGATTATTTTTCTACGTAAAACTCTAGCTTGTAATTGGTACCAATTCACACTTATTATACGCTACACACAAACTTGATTTCGATATCGACGACAATTGACATTCCGTGTATAGGCTTAAAATAAAACTCCTTCATTTCTTGGAAAATATTACTTAAGTACGCAAAAGACAAGTAAGAGGAAGATGGGACGTAAGAGTGGATCAAGAATACCACCGTTAGTTCTATTTCGTGTACATATACCCTTGTGAAATTCGGATAAGTAATGAGAAAATGATTGGAAAATTTGTAAGATATGTACGAGACATAAAACAGTGACTAATTGAAACTTGTGCGAAGATCTGCTGATATAACGGAATAAATCTAAATTTTGTAGAAATCTGCTTATGGTCTTGTTGCTACAACCCACCTATAATGAAATCACTTTACATACCTAGTTAAGTAATCGTAAATTGGTGTTTTTTGAGGTTATAACATCCGGTCCGCGATTGATACGAAATGAAAGATTATGACCGTTGACTCTGTAACCAACGGAAGTTATGCAACCGCAAAGAAGACTTTGTTCTTATTTGCGACGTTCTGTCCATTGAAGCGTTGCATTGGTTGTCTTCTCTCCCACGTGTTCTTAAGAAAAATGGCTTCCTTGGACTTCACTTCACTTCTTTGGCATGGGCGTAGGAGGTGAACGGCAGCAGCAGCAGCAGCAGCAGGTGTGGTGCCGCCGCCGGCATGCACCAGCAATCAAGGTCACCCGCATTCACTCTTCCACAACGACTGCGTTCCTCCTCTTGTACTAGCTAGCAGTTTCTTTCTACCTTGGTTTCTTTCTTTCGCCACTTTCGTTGTAGTTTGACACCTGCGCTACTTAACCGGCCAGCCACTTATTGCATCACTCGGTATTGCAGTCAAGTAAAGTAAAGGATTGCGATGCCACACGACACATCTGTGCGCTGAGTGGCGTTGAGTTGTGTTGCTGGTGATATGGCGACGACATCGCCAACGGGTTCGACGGGTTCCTTCTACTTGTGACGGTGCTCTCCGTGGTCGTCGACGGAGAGGTGGTCGTCGATCGATTCAATAATGCGCGCTTCCAAGGCAACCCGGGCAACCACCCCCTCGCGATGACGGCGCACGGTGCAATAATCATTGTTTTTCTCTCACGCCTGTGATTTTTTAAAGTTATTTTTGCGTTTTTTTTTTCTTCTTATTATCTATCATGTTCGCGTAAATTCTTGTGTTTGGTGCGATGGAAGCCGTCCAGTACGAGCAGGCGCGCAACATGACGCTGCTCTTCTTCTTCGAGCGCCTGCTGGACAAAGGGGAGCCGCGCACCCTCCACGACCTCAGCTGCCAGTTCGGCTCCAAGGGCTTCACGAAGGAGATGCGCCAGATCGCCGGCGGGTCACAAAGCGGCTTGAAGAAGTTTCTCGCCCAATACCCGGCGCTTTTCGCCATCGACGGCGACTACGTCAACGTGAGCACGGTGGAGAAGGCGAGCAACGAGGAGTCTGCTGGTAATGCTCTCTTACCCTCCCTTCAACCCCATTTGCTGTTGCTTACGATTAGCCTGTGTTGCTTGCAGGTGGTAAAGACATCGCCAAGCTGGCAGTGGACTACTTCAGCGAGAAACTGGCGCAATACGGCGACGGCACCGAGGTGCCCATTCGCAGTCTGCTCGGTCACCGATCGCAGGCTTCACCCGAGGTGCGCCATGTATCCGGACAGCACTTCCACGAGTTCCGCGAGTTTCTCCTGAAGTACCCCGACGCTTTCGACGTGCACGACGCCAACGAGACGGTCATCCTGAAGAACTACGCCTCGTATTCGGGGAGCAATGGCACGACGGGTGGTTCCGGGGCGCTGCATTTCGATCTCGCCGTGGATATCGACCCGGGGCAAACGCAGACTCTGCTGGATTTCTTCGCGCAATGCATTGACGTGAAGGGACCGATACTTGTGGAGCAGCTCTTCCAGATTGTTAGCTGCACACTGCCCGAGGAGATGTGGTCGAACCTCTTCAACACCCCGCAGCATCTCACGAGCTTCCTGAGGTTGTTTGCGGATAGTTTTCACATCCAGGCGAATCTCGTGACGCTGCTTCAGCATCCACCCAAGCTGACTGTTGTTGAGAAGCCCTCGACACCGACACCTTCCATGCAGGAAGCGCCCAAGAAACCGCTGGATGTGAATCAGACCGATGACGACAAGACCTCTAAGCAGACCCTCCTCCCGAAGACGTCCAGCAGCAGCAGTAGCAGTTCGCCGGTGAGTGGGTCGCCTATTACTTCACCCATGTCTTCTTTGGTGACCATCACCTCACCGAAGATGAGCATCAGCGACCGTCTCAAGCAGCCCAAGCTGCAGCAGCAGAAACTGGACCAGTTGAAAGCAGCCGAACAAAAGCCACCTGAAGTACCGCCACCATCACCGCCATTGGTGCCTAAATTTAAGCTGGGTGCCTCTAATGAAGAACCCAAATTGAAGTTGGGTGTCTCAGTGGAAGAACCCAAACCGCCACCAGTTGCCCCGGATCGCAATCAGTCGCTCAAACAGCGTATTAACAACCTGCTGCTGAAAACCCTGCAGGAGAACACCGGGCGTGACCAGAAGCAGCTGCTCAAGCAGCAAACTCTTCCAGCTCCCAGCTCTCAGCCCGAGCCGAAGATTAATATGAGCACTATGGATAAGGAAACGTGGAAGAACACCATCTTCCAGAACTCGCGTGTGATTTGCAACGAGAAGGAATGTCAGTTGCTCTGCAACGAAATCCTGCGGGAAGTGAAGAAAACCAAGAAACCGTCGGATGTCGCAACTGCTATTCCGGTGGAATACGAAGGGAAACCCGCAGTGGCCTTTGATTGCGAAGGCATCAATCTGGGGGTGAAGGGTCAGATTACCCTCATGCAGATAGCAACCTACCATCGCAAAGCGTACATTTTCGACCTCATCTCCTGCCCGGACATGATCCAGCATGGTTTGAAGCGGTTGTTGGAGAGTCCGGACGTGATTAAAGTCATCCACGATGCGCGCAATGATTCGGCCAATCTCCATCGGCAGTTTGGGATCACCCTCAACTGTATTTTCGACACACAGTCAGCGAATGCGGTGTTGACCTACCAGGAAACTGGTCGGCCGGTGTACAAAGCCAAGTCGGTGGCACTCAATGCCTTGTGCCAGCAATACGATGCTTTTATGAATCCGATCAAAGAGCAGCTGAAGAATATTTATCGCCGTGATCAGAAGTATTGGAGTCGGCGGCCGTTGTCACGCGAGATGATACTTTACGCTGCCGCGGATGTCTTCAGTCTAATCCATGAGAATCTCTACCCGGCGATGCTCAAAGAGATCCGCGCTGAGAACCGCCGGCTGTTAGTCGAGCTGTGCGATGAACAAATCTACCTGCACATCGACGCCGACAACGTGAAGATGCGTAAACGACAGAGGAAGACCGAAACCGAGGTGGCGGAGCTGCGCACGAAGCTGAGTCAGTCTGCAAAGTCGGTGGTGCTCTCCAATCGGGAGGTGCGCCTGCTCAGGCATATCGAGCTCACTGAAGAGGAGAAAGAGAAGCTGAAAGCATCGGCGAAAGTGGCTAAGAAGCTCGAGAAACTCGAGAGTTTGGGTAGGGAGGAGGATGGTTCCAGTGAGGAGGACGAGGAGAATGATTACCCGTCGATGGAGTCGGATCCGGCGAACGTGTCGCCTCGAGCTTCGGAACCCACGAGCCTCACGGAAAGCATGCAGTTGATGGATCAGGTGCTCGCTGATCAGAAGCTGGATAAGTTGGCGAAGATCGACCGGTTGGAAGCGTTGTTATCGGCTGCTTCGAACCTTCCCGGTGTGCAACCGGAGCAGCAACCGGAGGGTTGTTGCTGTACCTGCCATCAACAACCGAAGGTGAATGGTGAGCGTGTTCTTGAAGCGCGGGTTTGGGAGTGCACCCTAGGTGACAAGGCGGAGGAGGAGGCGTTGCTGCGCGAAGGGCAATGCAGCGCCGAGACGCAGACGCTCAGCACGGGTGATATTGTGATCACGAAGATCTACTTCCCTGAGAAGGATGTCGAATGACCAAAATAGCTCAAGTACTAAGTTTACTAAGCAATCAGAGCTCAACTTTTTTTACAAGGGAGGAAGAATGAAGAAGAAAGTAAGCGAATTTTGGTGCTGATTTTTATTCATTATATTGATTTTAATAGCTAATCGTGGTCGTGTATTAATCATCAGTTCTTTAACTTTAAGTTAAAGTTAAAGTTAACTTAGTTAGTTAACCAATTGCAATAGTGAAGAATTTACGTAGGTACGTAGGAAATGCATAATAATATATATTATTTATGGGAAGTCGGGGAAACTAATCATATAGGTATATATGAAGAAGAGAGCCATATATAAGTTGTTGCACATCGATAATCATGATTAACGAGACTTAATGCACCGGAAGTTGGAATTGAATCCATTGAATCCAAATACATAACCTATAAATAATTGATAGCAATAGTAGATTGATCGCAGGGGATGGACGATGCTAAATACGTTAAGTTTTATTTCTGTCGAATACGATTCTTGTAGAGAAATGAATTGCGACTGGTCTAAGAAAGCGGAAGGAATTTTACCGGAAATCTTGTTGGATTTCCATCTAAAGTTCTGAAGATGCCTTAAAATGGAGATAAACTCTGCTTTTGTGGAGAATACCCTTATTTATTGTAACACAATTTGAACCAAGACGCAGAAAATATGTTTGTACCACAAGTGGTGTTTGTGGTTTGTCTAACGCCTTTTTATGATTATATATTGCGTAAAAACCGCTCAGAATGCCAATTATGGTGTTAATTAATATTCGGTAAAGTACCGAAAGAAAGAAGAAGAAGAGCGTTACGGAGTTTATATTTATGGTTTTAAATTGTAATTGTGTTGTAGGCGGAGGTGGTGATATGATTAAAGAGGTTTAACACGTTATTTGGTTTTTAAATTGAATTTAATTGACATAACCTCAACAAACCAACAATCAGAAAAACGTTCATAACTTTTGAAGACGATGACAACAAGTTATACTTAATAAACAGAAATGTAGAGAATTTCTTCAGCTTTGAAATGAGCCTATTGACAACTTTCTCAGTGGATGTTAACTAATTTTAATTTAGTGATGAAAATTTAGAAAACTATACAGAGTCTTCTAATGAACCTTCCTTTAGGGGTTGCCATAGTAACGCAACCTCTATGGTTGATAACAACTATCGATTCTCAGCGAAACAAAAGTTAATTGTGTGGGCGATGGACGAACAAGAGCAAGAATTACGTCGTCTCCGGCGTCAGGTGAATTAATTACCCGCAAAGTCATTTTTTAAGTAATAACAAGTAATTT
>JARJDR010003126.1:0-12635 GCA_030264135.1 Myllaena sp. GC000078
AAATTATATTTACGCATTTGTAGTATTCATGGTTGGTTATAACGTTCCTCGGATATAACGTTCATTTTTTCCCGGTCCCCACGTGAACGTTATAACGAAGTTTTACTGTATATGTATAATAGCGTATACAGTAGCACACAGGAGGAGAGAGTGTAATTATAAATATCCTTTTCAATGCATCCCCCTCTCTGCGCGATGCGACGCCTGTGAAAGTAGCGAGCGTCGGCGCTGCGATTGGATAACGCGCGTGGACGGCCTCCCAAAAGGACGACACGCCTTTAGCAGGAGCGTACGAGCACACGAGTACGTACTCAACTTGCTATTGCTGACCATGGCATACGTCTCACTCGCGCATTGCAATTACAATACAAATATTAAAAATGATCGCAGACCAGTCGCTCAGTAACGTCGCGCTGTGGAACGGACGCGGATGAAAAGTATGCGACGTGTTATGTGACCGGCCCTTAGTGAACTTAGTGAACAATTTGTTAAATTTACTATTAAGTGAAGTTACGTGTTTTGTGATTTACGCGAGATCGCTACAATGATGCACCATCATCATCACCATCATCACGCGATGAATGAGGCGGCTGGTGCGTCGGCGGCGGCGGCGGCCGCAGCGCTCGCCGGCATGCTGCCCTTCGACTCAATGAGCATGGCCGGTCTTTACGAGCCGCCAAAACCACGCTTCATATTCAAGATGCCGCGAGTCGTACCTGATCAAAAGGGCAAGTTTGAAAGTGACGAGCTCTTTCGACGGTTGAGTCGGGAAACTGAAGTAAGCAAATCGCAATACTTAACTGTTTACTACTTAGCTCATCAATATTTTTAAATTTTACGCGTTAAACCTGTCAGTTTAATTGTTTAATACCAAGTACGAATAAATGATTTTAATTGCATGCAGATCATAAAAATTCTTAATTATATAATAAAAAGTTACAGCTAATTGCTCTTCAATCAAAACTTTTAATAACAAATTCTATTGAAGTAGAGTTGGTTCAATCAACAAAACAGTTCAAATATTGATGTGATATTTGAAAAAATTGAACGCGATTGATGACGAAATATCGGAATGTCCGGTAGACAAACGCGGACATGGCTTACTCACTCGCTACGAGCGTGTCGGCAGCGGCGTCGCTTGATCGCAGACGCGCGACGCTTCCAGGAAGCTGAGCAGCGTTCGCGCTACTCAGTCAGTAGGTGCTACGTGCGACGCCGACGCCGACGCGCGCACATGTTTAACTCCACACGTGTTTGTTGTGTGATGTGTGCATCATGTCAATTCGCGGACAATACGGACAATGAAAATGAAATATGTACGCTTGAATTAATTCGGCGAATTTATGATGACGTTATCTTCACAACTTTAAAATAATCTGATATCAAATATGAAACTACTAAATATTTGGGTACTGACTCAAAGTTCTATGAATTTCAAATATGAGGTCAATGAGATGAGAAACTGCAGATGACAAATTTAAATTTGGCATTTTTTACGTCGCTTTCAGGTTCGCTACACGGGCTTCCGTGATCGCACGATGGAGGAGCGCCAGGCGCGTTTTATGAGCGCTTGTCGGGAGGGCCACACTGAGATTGCATTCGCTACAACGGGTACTAACCTGCAGCTGGTGTTCGCGCCGCCGACGCCTGGCTACGTCACCGATCGCGAGTGCGATTTTGAGAAGGAACGCGGAAAGGTAAATGAGCTTGTTTTAAATATACGTAATTTCATAGAAAACTAATTGCATTTCATGCGAAATTATCCATATTGATATTTTTTACAATATGTAACACTGAATTATAGTAAGAAAGATTTTAGTAATATGTAAATAGAAACAGGGAGAGAGAGAGAATAGAAATGTACGTATTGCGCTTCTGTCAGAATAAATCAACGGCAATGAATGCGAGTAAAATGGCGCCGAAGGACGCCGCAGTGGCTTCCACCAATCAGCGCTCGGCGTCGGTTATTGATCGAGTTGCGTCGCGGCGTCGCCATCATTTTCCCTGTGCACATACACACTTATCCATTGCTCTACTACTGTTACGTTATCTTTTACTACCGCATTTCTGCAATGCTTCCTTTGATCCGCAAAGATTTTATAATTTCTATTGTGATGATCCTTGCAGAAAGAAACAAGGACTGTCAATCAAGTATACATTGAACAAAAGACTGTAAATTCATAGATAATTACATACTTATAAATTTTTTGATCATATGTATTCTAAAACCTACTCAATTATTTGACAGGATAATTAATGTCTTTTAAAATGTTTCACAAACATTCTAAACGTCCAAAACATGGCTAGCAATCCGAAAGAGCGTCAAGTACAAAGCTACCTGGCTCTAATTACTATAAGTTAATCATGCTAAATTGCAGCAATTTTCACATATAATTAACTATCCTGTACGCGGCTTATAATAGTGAAGCGTCAATGAATTGAACACATTTCCACATTTTTAACTTCCAACTGTTGTCCGCTGTTTATAACGCACAAAATAAAAATACAAAATGTATCGGTTTGCTCCTTGAGGCGAAAGAAGGGTTGCTTATTGCTTTACGTTATTATTTTCGGTAGATATTGAATTTTTCCCCATGTGTTTCATTTCAGTTTTGATACTTATGTATTGTTCAATGACCCGCGTCGACTGTCGACATCCACGGTAATTCTTCTCAATAGAATGCATTGCTATATATTTTTTATTGTGCTCGATGCATTTTTCCGGTTTAATAATTCGGAATTAGGGTTATTATCAATTATGACAAACAACCTCTTCCAGCGATATAAAATAGAATAAGAAAGAAACGAAGAAAAGGCTAAAGTGGAGAAGCATTTGTGTGAGTTAATTAGGCGAGAAATGCGCATACAATGGGAGGATGATGAGCGCGTGCTGCCCAACACATGCAAAGTCACGAAGCATAAGAAGTGACGAGAAAAACATAACATATGGCGGGTGATTATGTGCATCGCGTGCCCTTAAGAACATGTGATCGACTTGCCAGGCAGGCAGGTCCTTTCCAGTTCATCAGATGTCGTTTTGGACATGTATTAAAATTAATTCCAACTAAATACAAATTAAAATAAACACTTCCACGTAAAGATGCTTCAGCACCAAAATAGATTCACGTTAATCGTTTCGAAGTTGACATATTTGTCGAATACATTGTGACTCGTGCTGCGAAGAAGTCATGCCCTCGACCCGCCTTGGATTTGATCTATCTGCTTTCCTAAATTTAAACTCGAGTGGTATCTCTTCCTTCTTGCAACCATTAGTAATGTTTAACAGCTGCTAATATATAGTTCAGCATTTCTTAACATGTTGGGCATGACTCGCTCTCGAGTTTTACTTGATGTCGAAGACTAAACAGGCTAGCTGAATACGTTTCGCATGTGTTGTGCAAAGAATTTCAAACCGTCTCGCGCTGAGAAAAGTTTGGGAAATGCAGACCTAGCCTAATGCCCATTTCTACAACTAGTCAAAGACATTTTCAGGGAGCTGTGACAATATTTAAGTTCTTCGCCTCACGATGAGAATGAAGAAAATGTGTGAAGTGGGAGGAATGTGCTTCTTCCTCTTCTTCTTCTCATTTCTTGTTTACATTGGGATTGACTCGGTCCCGGAGGATCCAAGCACGCTAAATATCCAATGTTGAACCTAATATCTATCTAATTTACGACTTATTTGGTCATCTGTCAGCCATTCATGGCATTCCCGAGCACTGTTTTCATTCCGGCAGCCAGTCCCCATCATATTTGCATACCGATATCGATTTCACACTTGACATATTGCCAAACATTTCGCCGACCACACGCATCGCCTTTTGCTAGTCGAGTGATGCTGAAGCAAAGTTTTTATCCACCATTGGATGCAAATCGGTTAACTGTACTCTCACCAAATTGATGCTGAACTAAAGTTATTATCCACTATTAGATGAAAATCGGCTAACTGTACTCTCTTGAAAAGTAGCCCCATGAATATGAATCAATACGCCTACGGGCATTAGCGGTTCGCGCGTGATATTTGCATACGACCTTAGCCGGGCGGCTTGCATTCATGTCATTACATATGGTACACCCCCCTGAAGGGTTAATTGACATGTTAATAGAAGCGCCAATTATGCTCCCGCGCGTGCAAAAAGAACGCGTGAAGAAGACAGACGCACGAACGCCAGTCTTTGTTTTACCGTTTCGCCAATTATCAGTACGCGCCCGACATTGAATAATAAATATACAGTGACGCGGTGGGGTGCAAAGTACCGCACGGATAAAACAATGCAAGACGCTCGTTACTGGCTTGATGCCTCCCACCGCGTGTTGTGCCGTCTTTTGTCCTGTATGAACGCATTATGCCGACAGGCGTATTGTTTTTGTACGCTGCTGTCTTTATTTATTATGCATTTCGTTTAATTGGTGCCGTCGGGCTGACGTGTGATGTTTTTCGTGTGGAAGTTGGCGCAAGACAAAATGTTGTTTTCAATATGTTCCCGACCATCGGGTTAATAAACGTTTATTTGGTAAATTATTTAATGAGTTAATAAAAATACCGTCCGGGATCCAATCTCCACAGACCTTACAATCGCAAAAAATGCAAGCAAGATAAATCATCTTTACCTTTGTAGCGCGCGCTCAGCTAATCCGACAGATTACGCCTATCATAACAAACAAGCCGTACCGATCGCCGGTGACCGGTGCCGGACACAACCTACCTGGAATTGCTAATGGTAGCCGCGGCGCAAAAAAAAGCCGGGGTAATGAGCTTGCATGATTCCAAACTGGGCGTGTTCGCCGCCGTCCACTGGCCCTCTGGCCCGACCATCCCCTTCGTGCATCGCGTTGTTCTGTTGTCATCGTCATCGTAATTCAATTTTGATTTACATTTGGAAACACCCGTGGCGCACAAAAAGCAAACTACGTGACTGGGCAAACTAACTATGAATGCACTACTGTACAGCCCATATTGCGCGCACGCTCTGCCCCTTTCACTCTCTATCAGCGCACCCCTTCGGGCGATTTTTTAACCGTTGCTGTTTTGGACCAGATGCTGTCATCGGCGCTTTTGGAACAATTCGGACGCATTCGTGTTGCGATAATGCGATAATTTTTCGCACGCCTCACACACGACTCCTCAACAACGCTAGACTAGAAAGTCGGGGCGCGAAAGGGCTGGAATGCCGCACGCAGAGCAGAGGATGGACCCACCGCCGATTTGTTGTCGACGCGTTGCGCGCACCCGCCGTGATTGAACAGCGGGCGGGCACGCTGTTGCAATGTTACATACTCCGAGGTACAAAGTTAATACGCGAAAATGATTTCTCACGATTGATGTATGAAAATACTAAATAGTATTTTAAGCGATTGACGAAATAAAGAAAGCGTCAATGTGTGCGTATTTTATTGTTTGGCGCATTATGATGACATGTGCGAGGAGCGGTGGTGACGTTGAAGGTTAGCCGGATGATTAATATAACAATAAATAAAGCGGGACACTATAGTGTACATACGTAAGTGCACTCCGCAATGGGTCAAACGCAAATACGATTTGCATGCCGACGATAAACGATGACTTATTCGAGTCGCCTGCGATTTATTATTGCGAAGAGTTTATTAAGCATTGCTCGCACGTGTATTGCATACTTATTCATCGTATATGTCTATTTTATTGATTGCAGTCAATTTTATAAATCGCTGGTTGCACATATTAATTTATACAGACTAAATAACTATTCGTACTAAGTACTGATCATTCCGAATTGTATGACGCAAAAATTATCGGAAATTCCGCGTGTTGATAAGTATCACGTGCAATGAATTTAATTATACTTTCATATGATTTGAATATTATAAATTAAAGAATAAAATTGTCTTTTGGCCTGTGAAACGTTCATTTACAATTAGCAGATTACCAATACCGATGCGTAAAAATAGCTAATTTA
This sequence comes from Myllaena sp. GC000078, assembly GCA_030264135.1. Lineage (NCBI taxonomy): Eukaryota > Metazoa > Arthropoda > Insecta > Coleoptera > Staphylinidae > Myllaena > Myllaena sp. GC000078. The sequence goes on from JARJDR010003126.1 coordinate 5,934, forward strand.
TTTGCATAGACGCAAGTCGAAATTCAAAGAAATTGTCGAACGCCTGTATTTGATTTGAAATTATTAGTTGCGCAGCACTAGCTGCTCGTTATAGTGAGTCATCCAATGACATTGAATCGGCGGAATCACAATAATTACCCAAGTATAGAACCAGTTCTTACGGCTGGAAACGAAAAGGGAATTCCCTTCACGGAAATAACTACTTTTTGTGTGATTTCCAGTGTTTTCCGAATTCTCTATAGAAATTGTGATTCATTACGCCTTCTTCGAGAAAATTCATTAAAAGATGATTTTGGTACGGTTGGTGGGATGGATATACACTGCTCCAAGATGAGTCAACATAAAATGCATCATCATGAATGAACCCTTTAACTCTCACTTTTTGTCGTTCGACTACATCGAGCGAGTACGTACATGTGTTCGGAATAGGTTTTTTCGACACTGAATTTAAGAGTTGATACGATTAGTCATTGATTAATCGTTGTCAGATGATGTTGCTGTATTATATGGATAAAAATATGATTTCGAGTCGCATGAATGGAAGTGGCGATGTATATCTAATTTGCACAAGCAGTAATTAATAAAAATTTACATTTTAACTTTAACAGAAGGCTGTTGTTCTCTTCATCATTCGAAAATGTCGAATATCACTTCAATCATTCTAAATTCTACAAATATAAAGATACGAAAAGAGACATTAGTGATTAAAAATTCGTTTGGAGCTGAAATACGAGTAATGTATGTATTTAATTTTTCGGTTCAGAAATGCTTTGTGTGTCGGCGCTTTCCAAATGTCTAAATTGTTTTTTGACGGACTTACACCTCCGCCCATCCTAGAACATCAGCTTTGTAGGTATCGAATTAAGTACTTATTTACATCAAGAAGCAACACAAGCGTATGATAATTGATCCAAGTTGGAAGCGGTTAATGTCAAGAAGACTTATTGGAAATATTCTCAAATTTCGTCGAAATAGAAACGAAAATTATGACCTATGTGTAGTTATCAGCATGTAATTGATATTACAAAAGATACCTTAATAATCATGATGAAAATGACACCCAGTCTGAAGCTCAATATATTCATACGAAGTCGGTTACATATGTAACAACGAGATGGGTCCTATATTGCATGATCCGAATTAGCTATGGATGTCGATGCGCCGATGTGGATGAGGATATGTGCGACGAGACGAAAGTAATCAGTTGCGACGCGCCTCGCGTTTGGCTTTCGGCTCTTCGGTAGCCAGCGGTATATCAATTTTACGCCGACGTTATTACCTGGAGGCATGCTTGTAATCGACCATAGTATGTATGAGTACTCGATTTAAAATTGTTTATTTACTTCATGCATTCAGGCAGGTAGGCTTGGAAGTTGAAGACCACCCCAAAGTGCGCAAAAAGTTAAGCAAGCGGCATCGACAACGAGCGAACGGTGTGAATGCAAAAAGTTGGAAATTGACTAGTCACACAATGAGATTAGGAAAACATCGACGTTTTCTTCATAAATATATTTGCTCAACGATAAAGATAATTTGCAAATGCAATTACCTGTGAATAGTGGAATGCAACTAATCGTGAAATGAAAGGGTTTTTCGGCATGTTTTACTAAGATTATATAATCATAAGCTTGCTTTAACAACTGCGTGAGTTGCCTACTAATATTATGCTTGCTTGATGGATATTTCTGTTATAGCACAGCTCGAATGTCGACCTGGAGAAACATTCGTAAAGAACTTCCGTACTCTGATAGGTTGCGAAGATTTTATAAGCCTGTTATGCATGGTCATTTATTATTTTCTTGTTGTAAATAAATTTGATATTATTCCAACAATCTACTTCAACTCTTTACTAATGCATAATCGGTAAGTTATATTTCATGTTCATTTCGAAATACTCGTACTATCACTTCATTGAATTGTTATTAAAATCGAGGAAGTAGCAATCGCATGCGCTCTCACTGATAACTATAAATTGTGATTTGATTACGATGAAATTAAAAACAAAATAGGGCCGTAATCATGCCCGGCGATATGAACTTTTCTTGCGGTCGGATCCGGGGGGACCAGCTAATAAACAATCGGGCAATCCGATATCGAACTTGTGCGTGCGCATATGCTGTATAATCTATGCGACAGTCGCGACATGGCTAGGAAACGGAAAACCGCGCGACCACAAAACCGCACGTACACACATTACATATTCAGCGCATGCCGATATTAATTACATTTTTTACTTGCATTAATTTCTTGTGTGCACGCACGCACATGTGTGAAACAATCGCATATTGTTATCATCAAAACCAATTATTTCAGTCAAAATTTTCCGAGTTATTTCGAGAACAAAATTAGCCAAGAATTTTAAGCGCCCTATCTCGCTCGAGGCAACAAAACGTTTTCAGTGCTAAAACAATTTTGTCATTTCGTTCGTGTCGCGCTGACAAATTACAATGGCAAGCAGAGATAATTATTCTGTTTTTGTGGTTTTCCAATACGCACAGCGAATGGTCCATATCACTTTGTCGCAAGATGCCATAGCCATATTGTATATGTTTTACCGCGACTCCAAAGACGTACTAAAATCGACTTTATGTTGTTTATCTCTACGCCGCGCGCGAGCTCAAGAGACGATCACCGACAACCGACAACGGAATCGTGATTATGACAACCGTCGACGGCGCTTCATCATCCCTGTGATGTTGACTTTTATAGCGCGCGATAGAAATACAATGTTTATAGACATTTAGGCGCCATGGATCATAAATAAGCCTAAAAATACCCACCGAGCAAATGGTGGATTCTTTGATTTGATTATGGATGGTTAGAAGGCCAGACTGCAGCGCATTGTTTTTATGTCGATGTGAAAATATTTATTTTGAGAGAAACCAGCATGTAAACCACAAGCAACCGTGATATCCTCAATCAGACATCGATTTTTCGATTACCTACTTATTGGTTGCGCATTCAAGCGCATCCAACGACGATTACCTTACTAAACATGCCGCTGAGACACAATTACATTTTTAATATGAAACGTGACCAATTTGCCACTGCCGACAACCTTGACTTGTTCCACTACTGTTCGTCAGCAACTGAAATCATACATCACTAATATCAAATTTAATATCCTCCTTGTAACCTTCCCGTTAATTTATTATTCCCTTCACTGGCGGCATATCCGGAACAAAAGGAAAACAGTCGCCTCCTTGGTGTCATTATTTCGGGGCATCGTCGAGAGGAACATGTGTTAAAAGTCAGGTCGGCGCACAGACACAAAAAAATATGAATGATTCCTCGGATCTCTCGTGCAACGTCCGCTGCCGTCAGCGCCCGACTATTAACAATACAATTAGGGCTGATGCATGCATACACATCGCATCGCCTTTTTGTTCTTTTTCCCTCCGCTATTAAAACCGAATAATATAAACGCCGTGCATGTCGCTCATTAGAAAGGGTCACTTTTTGCCGCGCCGTTGCACTATTTGCATTTCGAGGCATAAAAATATAGCGCGTTAAGCCTACATGTCCATTTGTCATCGGCATTGTTTAAAATCGCCACGCTCTTCACCGGCAAAGCTGGTGTGTATTTTAGTTTTTATGCGTGCGTGTTAATAAGGTCACAATTAATGACCGAGGGATTTCTATGCGAACGGCCGTTGGGGAGCATCATTTTTCATGCTTATCGTTTAACAGCATATCACACATGTTCATATTAGTGACAACTGATTACTTAGTACGATTTGGATTTGTTGTTTGCAGGTACATATCAAATCCATGTTTATCATGAACGGTGTATGCGTGCGATGGCGTGGCTGGATCGACCTGGAGCGCCTCGACGGATCGGGCTGTCTTGAGTATTGCGAGGAACGCGCCGCCATCGAGGACGCGCATCTGCGCGAACAGATCGAACGCTATAATCAACGATTGCGAGAGTTTGAAGACAAACAGCGTGGCTATCGACCGGAGCGAACCGAGCAAGATTTAGATGTGAGTATATTTGCACAGACTTTGAACAAGAACGCACTTGCTGCAATATTTGATGTGCATGGCGACTCCCACGCGGATTTGGCGAATGCATAAAACTTGTCCTAGCGCCCACTTAATAGGATTAATCGAACGTAGGAGGAGAGGGTGTTTGCCGACGCGCAATTGTATCAATGACATAAGGCAGGTGTGTGTTAAAAAAAACTAAACATCAAAGCTTCCGCCAAGAAATCTCTGCCATGCAATAAAAACTCATTTCCTCCCAAAAATAGTGCAGAAAGAGAGCGAGAGATGAGATACTGCCGCGCCGGCGTTGATGATAATCATGTAAAATTTGCAGTTTATGAAGCGTGTAACATGAAAATTAAGGGGATGCGCTTTCGCCGGTGGTGCTTCGAACAACGCCTCTCTGCGCGCGCCCTTCCTCTTTATTCGATGCCTAAACGGCAATAACTCACATGCGCGCACGTAATCACGTTACATCAATCACCGGGCGCGCGCGCGCTAGCTTTGCTTGTATACCTGCCTGAGCATTGCATAGGATGCATCTCGCACGCCGGATTACATCACAACAAACGCGTCGACAACAATATCGCCCCGAACGGACGGCATGAGCGGGCGCGAAGAGCAAGGAAGTGCTGCAGATCGGAATCGATAGCACCCCCGAAAACGGTTCGGGGCATTATTGTTTGGCGCTTCGCAAAGTTAAAATCCGATCGATTTCCAAAGAAAAACGAAAATAAAGCAACGTGTTTGTGAAAGCATCTAAGAAGTTAGAAGCGTTGGGATCTGATCATTTTTTGCAAAATTCAAAGAAACGCAGCGAGGGCTAAGTGATTTTGTCGCAACTCGAATTACTAAACAACTTACAAAAGAGACTATACTTATTAGTTGTGAGTTGTGCGAAACGAAGGAAACGTGTAACTATAAAACTGATTTTTTTGATTGATATTCAGTTATCAGAGCGCTGAGAGAGCAGTGTGTTCGTTCGTTCTGCTTTTTAGATCATTACAAACGATCGTCGAGGGTGGCATTCGCCGAATGGGGCGCGACCCTTCCGAAATTAAAGGGCATCATCCGACTGCTGCTGCTGCTGTTCGCCTTTATTTACTGGCGCAAGCAACGCGAGGGGTCGCGTAATTGCTGCGCTAAAACTATACGAATGCCCCCGGCGAAGATTGCGCACCCATTGCGCAAAGAGGATCTCTCGGCCGACTCAGGGCGGAGGGTTTGTTTTAAATATAGGAATTCCAAAGCTAAACAAGATATGCGAGGGATTTGAATTCAATCGGGAACACAAAGAGTGATGCGCGAGCACGTATTGCGCGTAATCCCGTTAATTTCGGAAGATCAACAGATCAAACGTTCAACCGGTTTATTTAAATCTCGGATGTTGTTGTTGATTGATGATTACTGGCCATGGAATCAATCGACAGATGATTCGGAGAATTTTGACGTGCTCTCAAGCCCCCCGTTTGTATACAAACATTACAACTAGCCTAGGCTCCCGCGCGTCACTCGAAAAATAAGTGCCGATTTCTACTGTTCATGTAAATACACAATAAATTTTCGACAAACGTATTGTTGCCGATGAAGAGGGCTTATGATATTGGCTGTCATCGACTTTGCACGCGCGATATTTGCGACACATTGGGGGAAAAACTGCATGCACGGACGCGCATTAGCGCGCCGGAACTGGTGACGTTTCCAAGTGGTGTCAACGATGTTTATATGGGGCTCGATATGGTGTGCAATTTGCAATTAAAATCAATCCCTGCATTGCGCACGTTTCGGTAAGACAGCTCCGTTCTACTGACGAGGGTACGATCCGCAACAAAAGCGCCGCTGGATGCGAATTGCATTTTTTACACTTCGGCACCTCAATGAAGACGCCCTGCCGCGTTTTCAGCTGGGAGAGTAGCAGCGCGATGTAATCATTATGGCGCAAATGGGATTCGATAGCAAGTTTAATTACTTTAAATAAATTCATATACGAAATACTTTCGCAAACAACCCTTTGGATGCAGCCCTGTCCGGGCTGTTTTGTGCACATGTCTATACATGACGTAAATCTATCCTAAGTGAATTTAATTTGACGCCCCAATGGGGTAGCAGAAAGGGTGATGACGGCAATGTTGAGCTGCGATTGGGGAGCAGTGCTATTGTGGAATTCAATAAAATTCCTAATTGAAATCAAAACATATTTTTCGTTGCAGTTACGAATGACCAACAACATGCACCATCAAGGCGGTGGCGGGAGCGGTGGTTCCATGTCACGATGTCACCTACAACCGCGCCACAGCGCCCAGTTGCAAATGGGTCTTCCACTAACACCACCCTAGTGTTGGGACCACTTTCACCATCATCATCAGCAACAACATCAACGTTAAGTTATCGCCAAATCAAAATTATTAACTAAATCGGGTATATTATCTGAGTGCCTATTAGCCGGGTGCTGATATGAGGAAGGTCTTCCGAGCCGTTGAAAAGCGCAACGAATGATGTGCGCACGACGCACGACCCTCTTTAATAAATGTGTCAACGCGTTTGCTCTCGGAGGAGACAGCGGACGTGAGCGCGGACAGGACAACAGTTACATGTTTGCACTGCATCTAATCGCGTCTGCATTGAAGGTCACCCCTACAAGTCGCTTGTAAATAAACTGCATATAATTACGCATTACGTATTGACATGTACGTACAATTTCTACATGCGCTACAT
>JARJDR010003135.1:0-13971 GCA_030264135.1 Myllaena sp. GC000078
CGTTTCGCCACGCGGCAGCAGGCTTTGCGCTTTTTATATCGCGCCTCATGTCCTCTGTCGTCTTCACTCTTGTCCTTTTTATGTCGCAGCTTTAACTTCCTTTGCTGCTCTTCTTCTCTGGCTGCTGCGTCTTTTGCGGGTGGTAGTTATTTTTTTCTTCTTCCACGGCGGTTGTATATTTTATTTTCGGGTACTTTTATGTACATAAACGTACCTACGCATGACAAGAGTGTTTGGTGCGAAACGACGTGTAGCTACAAATTTGTGTGACACATAAAACACACGTCGTAATACCCGTCGTTCTCTGGAGCATTCCGACTGATGCCAAGGACTATGACTAGGACTATAAGAATGGCACATACGCGCGGGGTCGGTTTGTACGAGTGTTGGGCACATTATGTTGTCTTATTCGCTCAAGAAGTACTCTGTTGTGTGGTGCGCGGCGCACTCGTCGAAAATTATTTATATAATGCCAACCAACGTGACATTCCTTGCGGGCGGAGTAATAATCCCAACGGAAGAAGGGACTTGGCGTGGTAAACATCTAGCAAATTTTCTTAAACGACCCATAGAAATTTCGCTCAAACGTCGATGATATTTGCAGCAAACTCAAACGTGTTATTGCGTACTTTTTGATGAATCCGCTGCTATCCATCAACAAGTTTTCATCGAGTTTTGCACCCCTCTTTGCGCTTTGCATTCGTTGGATTGTTGAATGTTTGAACAAAGTGAAACGTTGACTTTAAGATGGGGTGGCTGGCGTCAGGGTTACATTGTGTGTGCTAGTGGTGGTGGTGGTGGTAGTTGCGTGGCCTCCCGCCAACTCTGCCAACCACCGCGATGGCAGCACGTGACTGAATAAGTCCGCCGGTGGCAATACTACCCCTAATTTCTCCAGAGAGTAATAAGTAACAATACCATCACGATAATACGGCGCCGGGCGAGTTGACTCGAAAACGACACCGACGACGATATCTCTCTGCCGCTGTGCCTCGCCTCGCCTCAACCACCACGCGGCGAAAGAGAGGCGTAGTGCGATTCAATGCAAAGTATGTGTAACGAACGCCATGAAATATTCCCATTCCGCGGAAACTTTTCCGCGCGCGGCATATTTCCGTTGCGTCTCAGCGTGGAAGGCTGGCGGTCGGCCTCTCTCTGAATGCGATTTCGAATATCCGTTAATTTTGCGCGCGACCGAAACTTTTCTATTATATTCAATGGCATTATATTCCGCGTTATTCGATTGTATCGCGGTTTCGGTGTTTTGTTGCTTGAGTGGCTGGATGGCAGCCCGACGCGACGCCAACGCGGAGGAAAGTGTTTGGAAAAACATTTTAATGCGCGCAAAGTTTATTGTTATTATAATCTCTCGGTTTCTATTAATTTATTATACATTTATTATTATGTTTGTAAACTCTTGGCGCGCCATATGTGTATGACTGTGCGATTGGTGGGTGGCGTGTCAAATTGGGGAGTATCTAAACATTCGATAAACGCCAACGCCCTTTTGCAACAAACCGCAACTTTAAATAGCAACACCAAGCGAAACGATGATGATGGTGGTGGCGGCGTGGCGGTGTTTGGAAAAGTTTCGATACATTGTAGCGCGCGCTTTCTCATTCTCTGCGCATTTGTATTGATGGGCGCTGGTGGTGGTTGGATGTGTATGTGCGCGACGAAAATTGGAAATTTATTACATTCAAGTTTATGCTTCCATTACATATTCTTTATAAAGCAATATTTGTTTGAAACTCAATTTCAATATACAAATATATAGTTGAATACACATATATCGTGGCGGTGGTGGTGGCGGCGGCGGCTGGGAGAGGAGGGCAGCGACGAGAAGGAGATGATATAATATTGCGCCGGTGGCTACGGCGACGGCGGCGATGCCGAAGAAAATGGCAACGTATTCGATTTCAAGTCCGCCGTCTGACTCTCGGGCTACCGGAACGCGGGCGCGCGCTCGCACGCAAATCGAATCCATAGAAAGTTTATAACTACGTTGTTCGACGTCGAGGACGTCGAACAGGAGCAGAAGCAGCAGTAGAATGTGTTTGGAAAAAGAAGTGCGTGACGGTCAAGTTTTTTGCAATACCAATATTCCGCTGCTTGCAGAAAGATATTTAATTGCTTTGCATAATTTAAATTTATTTTATTATCAATTATTCCGCGTTATATTAAACTTGGTTCTCTTGGTTTTCTGCTTTGATGTGGAGCGAAAAGGATATGCATTCCAGCCAAAACACTTTCTTGGCGTCTCTTTATTTTCGCCCACCCTTTTCAAGTCCCAATTAAAAATATGGATTCATTTCGTTTGCTTCAGTTCCGTCTTTGGTGGCGTGTCGTTGTCTTTGCTTAATTGCCACCTCCAGCGCTGCGCGACCACGATCACGTTTTGCCGCGCGGTGTCCTTTTCTCGACATAACTCTCAGGTGATGCCAGCCTCTTCTTCCACTTCTTCCGTTTCGTCTCCCATCGGTCCTATAATTGAAACCGTACTAATTATTGCATTACACATTTTACGACACCTTCGGGTGCGTTAATTTATTTTTCGATTTGAATAATTTGCGACGTGGCGCGAACGAATGACGAAGGAGGCGGGTTGGGGGATGAATTAATGCGCTGCCGGTGGACTTGCCGACGATGAATGGATGGAAGGAAAGAATGGATGGGGCAAAAATGTGGCGAGGGCGAAACTTGGGCTAAGGGAGTGGGGACGAATTTGGGATAATTATGAATATGAAGAGTTTCTTCATTGCGTCTCGGCGGAAATTGATCAAAGACGCTCAATTTTGCGCGCAAAGGGTGGAATATCTCAAAAAGCAGTGGCGGTATTTCATTTTGTGAAAAATAAATATTCCACCGGAATAGTAATAGTCGTAAAATGCATTTCGCAAAAACCGCAGACGACATCGGAGCGCGCGCACCGTAACGAAGTAATTGTAATCTGACTGTGACGGCAAAAACCCTCGACGAGCCGAACTGTGCTGACGAATGGATCATCATTATAACACTAAACTTGAAGCAATCAGCCACCGCCTGCGCTGTCGCTGGGCGCCGCCGTCGTCGACGTCGACGTCATCGCTGTCGTTTCACCGCCACCGCAACCGAACGAAATCCACAGATGTAGAAATCTCTCCACCTCGCTCACGGAGACGCCTCGGACGAACAACGCTCTGGTGCTGGCTGGCTGGCAGCCCCGTAATCCTCTAGCAATTAGAAGTAAAACTTTATAGCTGTCCGTCGGCTCGGCTCAGCTCGGCGACGCAAACTTCTTCTTTTGCGTTACATTCAATCCACTCTGCTTCCGTTCCATGCGGCATAATTTTTGATCCATTTCTTTGATGTCCTTTTTTTACATTTTACGCATACGCTGCTGCTTCTTGCAGAATTGTAATTTGATGAGCGCAATATTAAATGTCCAGCGCAATCCACGTTCTAGGGCGTTTACGGACGGTTGTCCTTAATTAGAAACGTACTTTATGATTTTGATGATTAAGGATCAAACGTTTAGCGAATGACGTCGGTAGACGGCGAGAAGCTGTATATCGACGTCGTCCTATTTGGTGTGTCGCTGTGCTTCATGAATTGCGCACGGGCGCGACGCGACGGAAGCACGAGCGAGACGCGAGTGGGAAGCGGCGAAGGGTGGGGAAACTAGGATCAGGATGCCCGGTTTCGTGTCCGGATAGTTTTCGTTAATTAACGTGCCAACTTCAGCGATAACGACGCGTCGCGACGTCTACCTTAGAGCAGCCACCCGCCTTCGTCGCCGCTTCGCTTCCGTCGTAAACAGTATTTCATTTATCATCGATTCTCATTGATGTACAAAGTGAAACAAACTTAAATTATTATTCAAGCTCTGCTGCCGGATGGGTGGTGGTGGTCGTCGAGATGGATATTGAGATGGAAAGAATGCGAACTTATTCCGCACTGCGCAGCGCGCTGCGTTTATGAAGTTTGTTAATTTGTCTAGGACTAAAATAACTCTGTAATAATCTGCATGGTAGGGTAGGGGTGGCAAGGGGATGGTGGCGCGCAAGGGCGTAATATAGAGCAAAGTTGTGCCGCTTCTCGTTTCGTATGCAAACGAAAATTTAAACGAATGTTAGTCGAGTGGAAAGCAAAGCAGCGCGCACGCTACGGTTAATTATGCTCCCGTATGTATGTTTGGAATGTTCGTGCGGCGGCGGCGGCGGGGAAAAGGCACCCTTTCTGATGTTTTCTTTGCGTTGCGCTCGCAAAGGGCCGCTTTGTTTTTCCGTGTGCATTTCACACGCATCATTCTGATTGTCTTTGAACCATCCAACATTGCATAATTTAATTAATATTATCGTCAGAGTCTGAGCAAAAATATGCGTTTTCATTGCATGTTTCGTATCTATGTGTGGAGTTGTAGTGCGGTGCGGAATATGTGGGTATCCAACACGAGTGGGCGTAGTATTTGCACTCGACGTATTCCGCAACAGAGGCGGATGGCGGCGGCGGCGGCGTCGGCGCTCGTAGTGCAAATATTTGTGGGGTTTAATTAAATTTTTGACGAGACGAGGTTTTCGGGTGACAGATTTAACGAGTGGCCGTCGCCGGCGTCGTCGTCATTCCCGGCGTCTCGGCGCATACCCGATGCGTATCGTAACGGGAGCCCATTACATTCCTCTGCGCTCTGCGGCGCAGAGCTCGGCATCGAACGGGGTTTTGAATATCGTCCGCTGGGGCGGGCGGGCGATCCCTTTTCGGCCGCAACGCGCTCGCGTCGATGAAAATGTTTACTTTTTCGGGACGGCGAACGAGAGATGGAAACTTGGTTTTGCACAATCATATTTGAAATTTGTTGATTTTCCGTACGAATCTAATGTTTTTTGTCAATGTTCCGTCATCCATCCAAGCTTCCAACCCAATTGGCGAGCTTTTCACTCTTTGTATAGCTGCGCAAAGACGCTTAGTTACATCTGGCGCGCTCGACACAATAACCGAACGTTGTTTGATAATTTTACTAATCCAACAATGAGCGGCACACTGAAGAGATAACGCGAAATCGTTACGACCTGCCGTCTCCATCCCCATTGGGGGGGGCGCAAAGAATTTGATGAGCACGAGGAAAACAAGTCGTCCAGTCGCTAAAAATAGGCGGATAAGAAATAAAATGCGAATAGAAACGCACCGTCGAAAAGAATGAAACGGAGACGACGACGCGCGAGTGAAAAGAAAAGTTGAAGAATGCCAAAAAGAATCCCGATGAAAAGCAATCGTGAATGAGAGACGCGAGTGAAAAGAATAAAAAGCGGATCCGTGTCATTGTGTTGTCGTCGGTGGTGGCGGCGGCGGCGTCGTCGTGGTGTCGTCCTCCTCATCCTCTCGCCCGTAGCCATGGATTCTTTAAGGTTTTTTCCGCCTTTGTATTGAATCCTGCTGCGCCTTCGCGCGTGTATTGATGAGCGCGCCGGCGCTGCCGAAATGAATGCCGTCGGAGCCTGGGAGTTATAATCCCCTAATGAAAATTGATATAAATGAGAAAATCGCAAACGCTAGGGTGACGCTCGTGCGCGCAGGCAGTGATCTAATAAGTAAGACGTTTCTGATTTTCATTCGGCGCAAATCTGCTTGTAAATAACGGATTAGAAGAAATTGTCAAAGAAATGCAAATGTTGAATTCTATTTCATTGTCTGCACAACAGCTAGTTTGCTATGTGCGAATCCAAAGACGTCTTAATTATCCTTGACTAGATTCTAATTATCTATTGCTTTGCATCTCTATACACCGTTAATAATCCTCGACCCTTCTTTGCCCACCCTCTCGCATCTTATTCGTAGCGTAATTATCCTCGAGTCGACTTTTGGCTTTCCACGCGTGTGACCTTCCCAAGTCGAACACGCTCACAAGTCGCGCTAATAAATATCTCTCCCTCTGGGTTCTCCTTCTCGATGGGCGATAAGTCAGCCGAATTTGAATTTGAATTTGCCAACTTCCAGCCAGCCTACAAAGCGGAGAGGACGCTTATTAGCCGCGCGCTGCCATCTCTCACTCTACGCGGTGCTGGCGCCGGCGCTGCGCTCCGCGTAAAGCGGCTTAAAATTTCGGCACGTAATTTCGATTCACGGACGCTGCGCATTTTCCTACACGACGCTCGTGCCGCGCACAGCCTACGCACTACATTCTATGCGACTAAGTGGATTACGAATGTAATATAGTTGTTTACCATCCATCCGGCACGGCGCGGCGATGCGATGCGTAGTACGCGTCCTTTTTGCAGCAGCAGGCGGTTGGTCGGCCGAGAGCAGCGCGTGTTTTCGATGTGTGTGGGTTGTCGGAGCGTGTTGTGTGCTTAAGCGAAGTGTAAGAAACGTTTATATCAATATTCCGGCACGTCTCTGGGTGGCTCGCATGAATATTCATGAGCGCACGCGGATCCCGAAAGCGGAGGCGGGAGAGGTCCTTGGTGGATGATGATTTTCGCTGCTTCTTTTCGCCTGATTCATATTTTAGTTGTGCGCGATAGCAAATTGACTCGGAAAAGTGTGCGCTTATATATTTATAACATATCAATGAATTTTTTTTCTTCGGGGCTCATCGAAAAGATAGTGTGACGGCTATCGCATGTGCATGTGCGCGGGTCGTTTGCTTGCCGCTTTCTCTCGCTCTCTCGCTCGCTCGTCGTCGCTAATTGAATTTACGATGACAGTTTGGTACCCCGGGAGGCCGTATATTTGGCGACGACATCGTTTCCGAGAGATGCCAATATCGAGAGAGGGGCGTGCAGCGCGAAAACGTCCCCGAGGAACGATCTGCGTTGAGCGAGCAATGTGCCCGGCCCAGATAGACGGATCGGGGCCGCCGCCGCGCGAAGGCGCCGGGCACTTTCTCGCCTCCTTCTCTATATGCCACCCCCCATTGCCCAACTTGGTTATATACATTTTGCGATATGTTTATGCGGTCGAGATAAAATGTCGTCTGATATTATATTATTTGTGCGCCGGCGATATCCTATGCGCACGCCGAGAATTGGGGAAGATTGGAGGCGAAAGTGAAAGCGCGCGCGCGCTGCGCTGGAGGGACTGGGAGAAGACTGGCTGTGGGGACGTTTGTCGAGATTGGACACGGTGGAATACTGACGTTAATGCATCGATGATAAACTGTTAACTGTAGGCCCGCCAACGCACACACAAGTCGAGAAAGAATGAAGGAAAGAGCGGCGCGTGGACGAAGCGGATTGCGGGGCGGTTACATCGCATCCATCTCCCCAAAGTCGGTCGCACCGCCGGACTCTGGGCGCCGATAACGTTTCATTTCTGCGTGCTTTTCATGTTTGGCCGCGCGTTTCCGTTTCATCCTCCAGCCCCTGCCCGAGCCTCTGCTTACTGTGCAATCTTTTTATTATTTAGATGACAGGAGGGTGGTTGTCCATCGTGCATACACTATTTAATATTTAATGGCTGGTTAGTTATTCCTGGGCCGGGGGAGAAAAAGAAACGCACACGCATAAGACGAAATTATTTGGCTCGTGACATTTAGCTTTTTGGCTTCGTTTCATCTTGTTTTTTCTTTGCGTCGTCTTTGCTTTAATCTAGTTTGATAAGCGATAAGCGCCATTCTCACGAGGGTTACGCATCTTAAACTGGCGCGGCGCGCGTGCCCCTTCTGCTTCTTCTTCCTCTCTTTTGCTACTTCTTCTTCTTCTTGTGCGTTTTGGGGCCAATGTTTCTTTGATCTACCCGTCAATCAACGGCATGCTGCTGCTGCGCTCGCGTCGCGCAATAAACCAAGATTAATGACGGCCGCCATTCGGCCGAAATTACGCTCGCCGATTTTGGGCATCCCCTCCCGGGCGAGCGGGCTCATCGATGTATCTTCTAATGCGAAACGAATCGCTGACACCATCGGCGGCGGCGCGGCCTCTTGCTCCATTGCCCAAACCACGAGGCGTCGCGCTGTCGTCGGGGCGCAGCCTCTTGCACTCCACCCCCACTGGCGCCGAGGCGATTGCTTCCTTCATCCCTGAGCGTGATTAAGAATTGATGTGCGACTCGTTTGTGTGTTTTCGCAGGCGTGCAAATTGCGTATTATCGCATTCGACTGATGCATTTTTTGATTTTGTGGTATTATTATGTAATATTTAATTATTGATTTATTCATTTATCAAAGAGTATAAGGAATACGATATTTCACTTTAAAATATTCATGTTAGAAGAACGTATAATGTGAATTTATTATGTAAGTCAAGATAGTAAATGTGCGACGTATAAAAGTAATTCGCAAAGAAGGCATATTAATCATACAAGGCTGTGTCCAATGGACATATAATTCTCTGGCCGCGTTGGCATGCATGTTGAAGGGTGTGTAGGAGGGCGGAGAAGGAGGAGGAGGAGGAGGACGGCGTTTTATTATAAATTTCTGAATAACCTGAATGACCGTCGTCGTCGTCGTCGTCGTCGTGGAGAACCCCCACGTGTGCAGTTGCAAGCCGGGGGCGCCGCGCCGCGACTCGACGTTATGACATTTCACTATTTATGATGTAATTTTTTCGCTCCTCTCTGCTTGGCTTTCTCTGTCTGCCTTCCTGATGGCTACTCGACGCGACTGCGGTGCTGTTGTTCTATTTTTGCAAACTGACCAAAATGAAAAGGGTCATTTATTGCGCGCGCGCCGGACGCACCGCGCGATGTGTGACTGGCGGGCTGGCCGGCGCGGTGCACGCGACTCTTGTACTCTTTACAAATCGCATGCATTCATAATGCGTTGCTGCTGCTACTGCTGCTGCAACGATGTCATTGTGGGCTGTTGCGTCCGTGCTGGTGGTGTTCGCATAAAGTCATCATAAAACGGTCACAATAGTAAAACGTCGAGGGTTTGGTGGTTGTGTGGGTGGTCGGCGCGAAAGACTGATGGCGTTGCGTCAGCCTGCAGGATACCGGACAAAATGCACGTGTCATGTGAAATGTGAAGCAGCAGCAGTCACCGTCCACCACCGGCCTGTTGCCGGCAAATTTTTTTAATCTGTTTGTTTATGCACTGCATGTGTTTTGCGAAATCTGCCGCGTAAAAAATGGTCTTTGATGTCCCACCTGGTATTGCCTCGCTAATGCGTTTTCTGTACCGGCAATTTATAATCTGGATGTCCGTCCGTCGCGTTGTTATTCAATATTGCAGGTCCTGCAAATTGTTCATTTCTTTTGCAGTGCGCTAATGACATTTTTCGCAGGCTTTGAATGCCGTCTGGCGATTTGATTCGTTTGAATATTTATCATGATTCTGTCAGAGCAATGTTTGAATATTTATTATTTTTGCGATGTTGAATTTTGATTACTTGCATTTGTCGTGTTATTTACGCTGCAATGCAAACAAACATCTAATGTGATATTAATGTAATAACACGTCGCGTTGGACGTGCGGGGCAAAAATTGAAAAATATATCGCATCACACACCGTTTCTAAAGAAATTGAGAGGCGCGCGCTTTGGATGGAGTGGGTGGATGGGGGTTGCGGAGGTGATGGAGACGGCGGCGCCGGCAGTGGTCGAGAGTTGCAATGCAATAAATCAAGTTTGCTGGCTGGGCGGCTGGCGTGCGAACGCGGAAACTGACATACCGCTGCCGCCGCCTCCGCCGCCGCTGCTGCTGTGCCGCTTCGGTGGCGGACGAGCGGCGGCAGCAATGAGGGACAGTAATTAATGGCGCCGGTGACGTCACACACGAACCCCTCCACGCATACATATCGCCTTCCTCCCCATTTCTGTGTGTGTGTGTGTGTGTGTGTTTGTATGTTTCGCATATCCGGGTTGGAGTTGTTTTTGTGTTTGAATTTATTTTTTCGCCGTGCCTGGAGGATTTGTTTGACGCTGATGTCACTCAGCTGGCTTTAATGATGTTGTTGAAAATTGCATGTCTAACGAATAATGAGTGTGGTGCATGCTCAACAATTTCAACAATTATAAATGCCGTGATGTTGTCTAAATTTTGCCAAGGCGACTACAACTTGTATACTGGTACGAACATTTTCCATTGGCCTTTGATATTGTTCGAAACTTTACGACTTTGGCTTATTGAAAAATACCTATCCGTTCGCTGCCATTGTTTATCACGGCTGCATTCTCGCCTTCGCTTTTGATAATAACGTATCCGTATACGCGAAACAAATTTGCGATGTTTGGCGAAACAATACACGCCTAATATGCGTGCGGTGCGCACGGGGACGTCCTTTGACTTAATTTAGCCGGAAGTTTGCACGCTCCCTATATTGTGCGCATCCCACACGGTTGGTTATAATATGCGATACGCGATCGCCTCGCATCATAACCAACCCCGCACCACGGCCGTCGCTCGCCAAATTCGCAACAATTGACGTTTATTGGCAACGCGAAGAAGTAAACCCCTGCGTTTGGCACGTGTTACGCGAGCAGCTGTATTATGCGAGCCATTGTTGCACGTGTATTATATTGTAAACTCCATGAAGTGCGACTATTGGAGTATGGTTAATTTTGACGGTATCTCATCGCGCTGCGTATGATGATGATGATGATCACGACGTTGATGATTATGATGGTTTTAGTATTACTATTGCAATTAACGTAGTTACTCGTTGGTTGGAGTGTTTGGAACAAGGTTGCATGTGGACGGTGATAGAGTTAATTGTTTGCCTGCTGCTGCTGCTGTTCACCAGGTATTGCGCAAGGCAAGGCGTATCAAGTAGTTTGCATCCTTTTGACGTAAACGCTGCGCCTGATATCTGACCACCAATTGCAGCGGATTGCTGCATTCTGTTTGAGTCTATTTCGCGTTGGTTGGTTGGTGGAGTGAGATGTTATTATCAAAGTTGTGCGCGCATGCGGCTGTGGTGTGTAATTAGTTTGTTGGCTGTCCTGAGCCGAGAGCGGCGGAGATGCAATTGAGTGTAATTACCAAAGTTGTCAAACTATCAATATCGCATTCAATTTTCATAGTGATTTACCGGCGATGTCATCATCAAATGAATTCGCATTTGCGTCACCTTTGCGTTAGCGAGCGTCTCGAATGTTTTTGCAGCCAAACTGCAGCTTCGGCGACGATTACAATGGACATAATTAACATACGTATATCCGGCCGGCGAGATTGCAGTCGTACGCTTTTGCGGATAACTCGGATTTAGTTTACTGCCACAGTTAGTCATGGTCTAATTGTGCGGCGAGTGGCGACGCGCGCTCGCGGAATGGAGTGTCCTCTTTCTTGTTTATAGAGACAAAAGTCGTAATTGCCCCCGGACGGAACGCGCGCAGAGAAGCGCCCCATAATGTGAACAAGCGATCTATATGTATATGTATGCGCCGTGCGTAATTACTCGCGATGGGGATGCGCTGCAGCTGGAGTAGGAGGTGGTGGTGGTGGAGGACGAGGGGGTAGTTTGATGGTGGCGTGTGGATTTCGGGTCGTCTTCCAACTCGGAACTTAAACTTTAAGTTTGCCGGCGCGCAGATAGTCGCTTCCTCGCCGCGCGGCGCGTGGAGGATGCCATTGGATGCAAGTCAAGTGCAGCCCCAGAGCCGGGGAGCCGTTCGCCTGCTGCTGCACAATTAGATCGCAAATTGACTCGCATTTATTGTCTCGATTTAATCTAATCGCGTTAGCGCGCTATTAAACTTTCCATGGGCGAAAACGGGCGGCGGTGGAGGATCAGGAGGAGGAGGTGGAGGAAGACGACGGACGCCGCCGACGACGACGACGAAGGGGTGGTATAGGGGTCGCGCAGTAAGACGATGAGATGGAGCATCAGCAGCAGGAGGTGGAGAAACGATCAATTTTCTGCAAAACAAATACAACTTGCTCTCGTGCACTGCTGCTGCTGTTGCTACTGCCAACACACGCCCGAATCGATTAATTATCTCGGCGTTTAATTAAATTTATTCACGATAAACAATCGCAGACGCGTTAACATTTTTGCGTTAATCTAGGCGTTTGCTGTTGTGTGGTTGTGTATTTGTTTACAAGCTATGCTTGATTTCTGTTTGTATTTTTCGAATTGCTCGATTAGCCGCGCGACGTGCGCGTCTAAATAGAATATTAATATTGCATACGTCCTATAGGGATGTGTTTGAGTTAGGGGTGGTCGTGTGTCGGGCGTCATGCGAAGGTGATTTGTCAATGTCGCCTGCCGACTAATTTCAGTTTAATTTAGTTTATAATCCGCACGCCCAAGCGTCTGCTTACGCAAACATCATCGTGGTAGTAGGAAAATGGTAAAGAGTGAGCTCAGTCGAAGGCGTTTTCCACATTTCCCGTATGAACCCGGTTGATCCTTATTAATTTCCACTGCGAAACGATAGTGTAGTATATTAAAAATTGATTCGGCTGCGATTTGGCAGAAGAAGAATACGGAAATGGGGCTGTTTGGGTGTCAGGCCAAAGGATCTCGTTTTAGTCCTTGGCGGGCCGTGCGGGGCGTTATGCGCTTTGCGTCGATATACCTATATATTGGACACGGTGTGGGCCCCCGCCGAATGATTGATTGCGTTCGAAACGCACCGCCGAACGAGCGAACGAACGGCCGAGTCGGATGGATTTTCCTCGACGCGCGCGTATCCTTCCTTCATCCATCCTCCATCATCGCAGCAGCAGCAGCACCAGCACGCGCGCCTCCAACTTGTTCATCCCACCGAGATGGCGTTTCATTTTTATTTTCCCTTCCTGCCGCCTCTTCCGCCGCTCTTCTCGCCGCGATGGTCGATTTCTTTTTGGATTCGATGTGACGTTTTAATGTTGTTTGACGTTCGGAGATTACCGATGAAATTCCCGGACGCGTTAACTTTATCAAAAACAACCCAACACCGTCTTGCGCCCCACCTAGCTCTGTCTGCCCTCACCCTCCCGACGATGATGTTGGATTTGATTAATTTCGATAGCATGCTAACTGCGGCAGCCGACCGTGTCAAAATGATTGCCAGCGTTTAATGATGCTCTCTCGCCGCCCGCCGCGCCATGCATCGCGGAATTTGATGTCGATTCCAATTTTCCGCGCAAATTGCGTGAATTAATTCTTGATAATTGTACATAATTCCGCCCACGCACATTACATTCCCTCGGTGGGTCTTCGGCGCTTGGCGCATATGCGCACCGGCAGCCAGCCGGTGTTTGGCGCTTCGGCGTCGGCGTCGCTGCGGGAGTTGATTTACATGTGAAGACTTGAAAGTTTCGCGCGCGCACGCTTGTTGATATCGCAAGGGAACGGCAGCGGTAGCGGCGATGGTGTGGTGGTGCACAGAGGCGCAGGCGGAAGCGGAAAACGGAAAACTTTGCGTCAACATTATTAGCCCTTCGCGTTTCGCAGCATCGGCATCGGCATCGGCGGCAGCGCCATCATCGTTAATTAGTTTACCGAAACAATTTCGCTTCTGTTATCCTCATTTGCTTGGCGCTGCGTGGATAATTTAAGTCTTCGTATTTTATATTACATCGCTTAATATTAGTTTGATTACGTATTTCTCCGTATTTATATACTACTACCTACCTGCCTGCCTGTGCGCCGCCTCGCTGTTGACGATGCGGACGGCATTTCGGTGAAGTAATTCAGCATAATAGTTTGATGTTTAATACCGGAGCGCGCGCGCTCTCGTGTTTGGCGCGAATTAATTATTTCCCTCTTCATCGCGAGTCTTTGCGGAACTGACGACGCTTCTCGACTTTGAGACGGCGGCGGCGGCGCTACCTACTACAGAGCGATATTGATTTGCGATGGGTTGAATGGGTTGGCAATGTTGAATGCATGATGATGTCGACGGTGGTTTTGTGTGTTGCGTACGGCGGCGGCGGCGGCTTGATCCTGGCAAGCATAGGGAATAGTGGTGGATGGCGTAGATGCACACACAAGACCGCTAATCCCTCTGCTGCTGCTGCTTCTTGCTTGCTGCATGGCTTCAGCTGCGCTGCGGCATTATTAATGAGGCGGCCGAAACTTTAGACGTGCCGCGCGCCAAACCACCATCCTATCTACCTACCATATTCCAG
>JARJDR010003148.1:0-47648 GCA_030264135.1 Myllaena sp. GC000078
AAGGGAGCAGTTTGAAGATGCATTAAAGGATCTGCAAGATGATGGGGTTATTTACGTTGTTAGTAAGACTACAATTAGAGTGTGCGCTCGCGATTGATTCGTTTATTTTCTCGTTTTATATTTCATTTACCTTAAGATTTTCATAAACCTATTACCTAAATATAGTCTGAGTTTAAATACAATAATAGTAATTAAAAGGTTTCTTTGTGACTTTATGGTGGCTTTTGAATAGATAATTTCACATTTAAATGAAAATAAACATTTAAAAATTTATTCGTTTTAAAATGTCGATGGTTTTAAACACGTTTTGATTATGAAAATTGAAACTGCACGTGGCGCCGCCTTCACTAAGGTGGATATTTCAATAAGCTTTCAGGTAAATAACAGCCATAACAGCTTGTAACCTTTACAATAAAACATCCGCATCTCAAATTGTTTGATTGATAAAAAACGCGTGTCATTTGTGGTGTTAATGGTCAATGTGGTTCAATACGTCTCTCCATAGAAGTGAATAATGAACCCTTTTCTATTGCAAAAACAACTAAAAGAAAACAGCGCTGATTTACAAAGTTACTGCAAAGATATTCAAGCCTGGGGCGAAGAAATGAAGCGCAAAGAAGCACAGTTGAAGTCTTCGGACGCTTCGGACGATGAAACAAATGTAAGTTTGGCTCGGGTTAGAAGAAACCACTGGATATGGTGGCATTATTAATCTAATAAATTAATTTCTTAGCCACCACCACTTCCTCGTAACAAAGGCCCGAAAAAAATCAAAGCTGTTGCACCTGCATCTGAAAACACAGTTGCTCCAGCTAAACCAAAAACACCTAAAGATTTTAATTACTGGGAAAAGTTTGATGTTGAAGCAGAATGTGAGAAGATTGACCAGGAACCAGATGATAATTCTGAGCTGTCAGATGAATTTGACGAAGACAATATTGATATGGCACAAGAAGAAAAGGAGAAAGGCAATTCATTTGTTAAAACTGGAAGATGGGAAGATGCTATTAAGTGCTACTCGAAAGCAATAGAGCTCTATAATTGTGATCCAACTTATTACTGCAATAGAGCAATGTGCCACTTGAAACTAGATCAGAACAAGGCTGCTGAAGCTGATTGCACCATTGCAATACAATTGGATCAGAAGTATGTTAAAGCATTTTACAGAAGAGCCCTTGCCAGAGAATCTCTGAAGCAGTACAAGGAGGCAAAAGCAGATTTAGAAAAACTTTTGGAAATTGAACCAGAAAATAAAGAATCACAGAAGTTGCTTGATAAAATCGTAAAAAATCTGAAACCTTGCCTATCAAAGGTTATTTATTTGCTTGTGTACCTATTATTATTTGTTAAAACTATATTTCTTATAGACATCATCTGAGCCTGGAACTAGCCTGTATCAAAGACCAATTTCTAAGTTCACTGCATCAAGACAGAAACAGAGTGCACCATCAACTTCTCAAGAGGAGTATGACATAGGACCTGCTTTCAATGAATTAATTGTTGAGCATAAAAAGTCAAAGCCAGCTGCAAAGGAGTGTTCCCAAAGTAAAGATGTTATCAGTCCCAAATCAAGTGACTCTTCTAAACCAAAAAAACTCCATAATGATGTGCCATGGTTACATGATACTGCAGATGTTGAATTGGTAAAGACCATTACTAAATTGCCGAAAGATCGTTCTAGAAAACCATTGAAACGTATTGACGTCCAGGAAGTTATGTTAAAAGGTACATTAATTCAAAACAAATTATATTATATAATATTAATTATGCTTTCAATTTTAGGTGGATAATCTTAGACTTATGCTGAAAATTATTTTTCCAAGTGAATAAACTGAGAAAAATATTTGCAACGATTTAAATACTTCATTATGTTATGTTGATATGTATGTCCTAATATTTACTTTTTTTTTCAATAATAAAGTTCGTTTTTTTCCACCGGATTGCACTGCGACATAGGACATATTATTAGGTACTTAGTATTATTTTTTTTACCAAATCTATCACAACACATGGTTAAATTTTGAAATTATTGTTGTTTTATTCATATGCAGTAGTGTTAATCCAAATTATATTCCGAGCGTTAGAAAAATATACCGACTAAAGATCCGTCCGAATTTCATAGTTATATTGCATAAGATTGGCAAATTTTGTGTAGGTGGACTCAATATGTGTCGATTAAAATCAAAATAAAATTAATACAACAATTCTGATCAATCCGGATATTTGATAATTATGGGTAAATTATTCAAATGTTATGATATACCAAAGTGTACAATTAATTATAGCTCACTGTAAGACATTTGCCAAATTTCGTTAACCCATTCATTGCTATTTAGCGAAAACAGGCAATACACTAGTGTAAGTAATTAAAATTTTCTATGTTACGTTTTCAAATCGGTCAACTTGTATTGTTGATTATACGCGAATAATGACATAACATATTGCACCTTTGACTTTTCAAACTTTGCACGTGTATTGACGCTGGCTCCTAATAATTAATCATCGAATTTTCTTTAAACATTCGAAAGATGAAGATAAATTGATTCACAAATCACTAGGCATGCCTACACATTATTGCATTTTGCATTAAGACTGCATCTTCCGTATAGTAAAACGCCAACGCGTACAACTTGTTAGAAAGTTACGTGTGCGGCATGCTTCTTGGTAGGTACATAGAAGATGTCCATGCCATTGATTCAAAGTTGAAGATGCGAGATTTAATACCCACCACCCACGATACCATCTCCACGAGCAGGTGCGCTTCCCAATATCAGTGATAAAAGACCGTATAAGGCATTTTATTTGCTGCATTACCGACAGTTTCACACAGTTTCGTCGTGTTTCAGACAAAGCGTTCTAATTACACAGTTCCTAGCTCAACATTCTATTTCCGATACGCGTTAAGAATCCATAAAGTTAAATATGGTGTGGCAATGAAAGCGAAATGTGAACTTGAAATATCAATATTTGGTCTAAACACACACGCAACGCACGTGAATTCATTAGGAACATGTACAATTGCACCAAGGTAGCATATCGACAGCAATCGTATATTCTTCGCAACAAAAACTAAATGCGTGTAAAGTGTGCGACGAACGATCGGCAATTGATTACAATTGAAGCCACTGTTCAGTAGAATTGTGCGCGCACCGCGCGACGCATCGTTATCTTTCAAAATACGTGCAAAATGAATTACGTTAGTGGTTGTGCGCTGGCGACATGCACACTGGTGATAATCTTAAGTAAGAACGTTCGCATTTCAAATCACCACCCTCTTCAATCGCGCCCTCCTAATTAATCAACAGTTTATTGCTGCGTTGTGTTTGTAGATTTAATCGGCGCCGCCGAAATGCGCTGTCGGCCGTTGCGCTTCAACGCCGACAGCATCGTGTGCGTGTGCAACGCGTCGTATTGCGATGAGATCCCGCCGATTGCACCACTGGCGGTCGGACGCTTCGTGATGTACACGTCCACCAGGTCCGGGTTGCGCTTCTTCCGGCAGGAGGGCCGTTTCTCGCCCGTGCACTGCCAGCTGCGCATCAATTTCACGATCGACGCGAGCAACGTGAACGTGCGGAATGAGAGCATCTTGGGTTTCGGTGGCAGCATTACTGATTCCGCCGGTTTGAATATACTCAAGTTGAGTGAGGCGACGCGCAACCGCCTGCTGGAGAGTTATTATGCGAAAAATGGGATTGAGTATAGCATGGGCCGGATACCCATGGGGGCAACGGATTTTTCGAAGCGTCCTTATAGCTATGCGGAGATTAAAGGTGATGTGCAATTGAAGCACTTTCAATTGAAATTCGAGGATTACAAATTAAAGGTATGTAAAATATGAAACTAAAATTATTTACGAAAGAAATAAGCTCGGCAAATGTTAGATAAGTGTACATCAAGGATTGCTTTAATCACAAATTGCAAATCAAAAACAAAATCTACTAATACGCACTTCCTACTTAACTAACATCCTATCTCTACCTTCACATCACGAATGCATATATTAACGTGAATTTGTTGAAATTCATCGTTGGAGAGATGCGTTTCGTAATCGTTCATCACAAGATCATGATTATTTCATTTGCCGTAATGGATTTTCAGTGAGATGCGCCTTTAATCGATGCGAATGAAACAATGAGAAAGTAAACGAAAGCGACGATACATGCGACGATGTATATGTTGCCAAACATAGGTACATCACGACTTTGAGACTGAATGGAATTTATTATATGTAAATTTCGTGTAACAGCCTCTGGAGTTGTAGCGTATCGTGCAAAAAACGATATTATATAATTTCAAATAAAAGAATTCACTTAAAAATATCTACTAAAAATTATAACTACATGTTACTTTCGTATACATATATTTTGGCACTTATAATAGATTTGCCAATTATGCATTGAAAATTTTGGAATATCAATTAAATCATTATTTTAATGAATAATAAACAAAAATCACTGTCATCGCATATAATTTAAATGTAATTGCAAAAAAGCACACTCATATTTACTTATTAAATAGTTAAATTATTGAAGAAGTCACGAACAACATTCTGTCAAGATTCATGAACACATTTGCCGTGAATGATTCCTAAGTATGCATTATTTATGAACACTAATACTAGTAAATAATAATAATGCATATCTATGAATGGTATAACATTGAAATGCAACAAAAATGCCGAATAAACATGTGCTAAAAGACTTCCAAAACGTAGCCATGTAAGAATCAATGATCCTTTGTAATTGAAATTACATATGTATGTACCTATGTATTTCCATTGTAATCATTACAAAATTCACTGAAGAAAATGTGTAGAATACTAATTTTCTAAACTAATACGCTTTTTAGATTCCAGTTTTAAAGAAAGCGCTGAAGTACAACCCCGATTTATATTTGATCGCATCCCCATGGTCGTCGCCGTATTGGATGAAAACGAACGGCAACTATGCGTTCGTGGGCATCTTGAAGCATGAATATTATCAAATCTATGCAAACTATTATGTGAAGTTTTTGGAGAAATATCGCGACGCTGGCGTACCCGTCTGGGGCGTAACAACAGGCAACGAACCGGTTAACGGATTCTGGCCATTGCCATTGCCAATATTAGGATGGTTTACCGACGATGTCGTAAGATATCGAATTGTACTCTGCATGCACGGGTCAGATGCGAAATTAAATGTATGTTTCAGGCAAAATGGGTTCGCAACAATTTAGGGCCTACCATCAAAAAGTCCAACTTTAACATGACAAAAATTATTATACACGACGATCAGAAATTATTTTTGCCAAAATTAGCGCGAGTAAGATTCACCAGAAAACAATGCAATGTATTGGAGAAAAATATCGATTTTGTTGCAGTTTTATAAGGATGACGAAGCATTGAAATACGTGGATGGCGTCGGTGTTCACTGGTATCTAAATGGTTTGACGCCAAAAGCGTTTCTAAACTTTGCCAAAACACCCAAGAAGAACCTATTCATACTCGGTACGGAAGCAACAAATGGTTTTCTACAAATTCCCGCAGTCGATCTGGGATCATGGTCGAGAGCGGAACGATACGCGGATGATATATTAGATGTAATTAACCAATTTAAAATATAATGTTATATCAGTTGAGAACGAGAAAATTTTGACGCAGGATTTGGAATATGGAGCAGCAGGGTGGATTGATTGGAATATCGCGCTGGATTTAATTGGTGGACCCGTCTACACGCACTTCTACGCCGATTCCACGATAATTATCAACGATATTAAAGACGAATTCTATAAGCAACCAACATATTATATGATGGGTCACTTCTCAAAATTTTTGCCCAGAGGCACAATGCGAATTGTCGCTCCATATCAAAGCGAAAATTACGCCAACTTAATCAGAATTTTAGTGTACAAACGCCCCGACAACGGCATCGCGGTCATCATTTATAATAAGTAAGTACATAGTATAGTACAAAAAAAAACGAAAAATAAAACACAAAGTACGACTCATTTTTTAGTATGTTACATATGGTATTTGTACATTACAATTTTTGATTTACTCTTCCAGATCTAATGACAACGTTAATATTGTAATAAAAGATACCACAAATGGCTGTGCAAGAATAAAACTTAGAGCAAAATCAATCAACTCGTTAGTGTACTGGTAAAATCATGTTATTACTAAACTGTTATAAATAAATTTGTTCATTTTTTCCACATTATCGATCATTTCCCGCCGCTTGAAATTTTAAAAATAATTACCAAACGTTTCAAATTTAAAAGAATCATTAAGCCAAAGATATATTGCAAACGCTTGAAACTGTGTATAATTTATTACATCAAACTTACGTCTATATAACAAAAATAAGTAGCATTTTTTTGTCAAAATATTCATATAACAAAAGGGTTTATTTGCACTACCTAAACATGGTTCACCATGTCGCCTTTATTCAATCTATTTAAACAAAACAGATAAATTAAGAATTCTTATAATATCTACCTGACTAAATCATAAAAAGATTCGACGAATTGAATTACAATTCGTCAATATTATCAATCCATACAGATTCCATTTCCATCCGTATGACCCAACGTTTTCAACGAGACAAACGTAACAATTTCTACTACACTTGTTACGTATCAACAAATCAACTTTGTTAAGTAATATATGTAATTCATATTAGATTTGTCAAGAACGTCCAATCGTGTGACCGAACAAAATAGATACTGGCAATATTACTTACTAGGATCGATTATAAATACGATGACGAAATGACGAATTCGCTAAGTCAAACAGTAAGATGGATGAAACAAGAAATGCACTTTTCACACTTGTTTATGATGCATGAATTCTTCTTAATCAACTTCACTTTCAGTATCATCTGGCATCCATTAATGATAGGTAATTTTCATCTTCTTGGCTTGTTTTTGGTTGATTGCCTCCTCCATATCGGATGTGTCCGATTCGGATTCGTTGTACTCTGTCTTGATATCGACACCATCGATGCCGAAATTGCCCGTCGACTTTGCCTTCTCCAGCTTACGAATTTGCGACTCGAGCAAATTGTTTTGCCTTCTTAGATCCTCTATGTCTTGCTGGTGATTAGAATTACGCACGCGCATCATCTGAATATATTCAGCCGCCTTTTTCAGAATTTGTGCGCGACTTGCCTACAAATGTTATATGAAAATTTACCATATTGAATGTGTTTTGTGTTTCACACCTTTACTGAACACACCTTTTCCCCATTCAACGCGGGTACTGAATCTCTCAAACTGCTAAAACTATCTTTGATGTGATCTCTTCGTTTCCTTTCTAGAGCATTGTGATGGGCGCGCTTTTCAGCCTGTGAATAATAATTGCCACCAGGGCCTCCCTGGCGCATCTGCTTCGAATCTGAATCTTCTCCATCCTAAAACAATATAAATCGTGAATAGCCGCAGTAAGCAGAAAGAGTCACTGTAAACAACCGATAGCAATCAAAGTGAAATAGCAACGGCAATGTTTGATTTTCGCCGCACCATTTGAGCAAATCCAACTTACATCACTGTCGACATCGATGTCCCTATCATCATCGCTCATCGTTGTTAGCCCGCCCGTGTTGCCTGCGTTGGATGTAAATATGCGTTTACTTCAACCGTTCGCTGCGCATGCAGCGGGAAATACAGCACAACGATGTAACACACAATCCGTACGTCCGTACACCGACCGGGTAGCGAGTGCGCGCAATAATCACAAACCGCCCGCAACTTCGAAGCCTTGTACGAACGGGTTTGCAAACAAGACACACTGAAGCCACTTCCGCGACCGAACACCTGAACCCACTGAATGCTTACGCACGCACGCACGTCTCCACGCTAATGAGATGCACTGCGTTGCCTTTTTTCCAAGCGAATATGATGTGATCTGAGGCAATATCGCAATTATTACACACTGTAAATAAGTGAGAGTCGCATTTGCGGCACAGCAGGCACGACTCGCATTGGTGCGATTGGTGCTGATTGGTGCTACGCGGTGTTAGCGCGCGGCACACAACCGCCACAAATGCAGAAAACGTGTACGCGCGACGTGTACGTACGAGGCGCGGTGCAATGGTGTGCGCTGTCACGCTACACTGTGCACTCGCTCTGTGCGGGTGGGAATATACGCGTGCGAAGGAGATGCCGCGCCAAACCCTGAAGCAACGCGCGCGCCACGAGCACGCCAGCCACGCAGTGCGGCGCCGAAGTGGGGAGTAATGGTTCTTTGTGTTCTTTTTTTTTTCCTGCTGGCGTATTGAATTGAAACCGAAGGTGATAAATCCGCGGTTTGCCTCGTTTGCCACGCTATCCGCTCTATCCGCTTATTGCCGGCGAAGTACAACTGCCCGTTGCTGGGAAACACATAAGCCACAATGCAGTCGATAAGAGAATCGCACTATTTTTAGATGCATCCCAATGCATCAGATGGTTTGCGAAAAGCACGGTGGCCACTCTTGTTGGCTACACGTGCTCCTGCGGACAGCCACGTGATCCGAAACGTGACCAAAGGGAACTGGGTGGGAGTGCAACAAAGGGTTCGCCACAATTTACACAATTACAACTCAATACACCTGTTATTATGCAGATGATTCGTACATAAAGTAAACCCAATACGAAATAAATACCTAATTTAAACGCTGCTTCTTTTCAGGCGGCGGCTTGATTTTGTCTTCCTTGTTTTGCACGTTCTTGCCATCTTTAGCATCGGTACCGTTCTCCGGCTCAGTCTTGATTTGCACTGCATTACCCGGTGCTGCTTGCGCTTTGGTTTGTGTCGGCGTGGGCAGCGGAAACTTCTTGCTCAACTCAACCAGCAGCATATCGACGCGCTGCCGCTGGAATAATGAGCTCTGCTCCTCGCGCGGCTTTTCCTCCTTCTTAACCTTCTCCACATTCAACCTCTGTGACTTGAAATCCCAGGAATATCCCTTGCTTGGGTGATAGCGTGAAAAACTGGAAGCCTCTTCAAATGATGATTGCAAATGATGAACAAATGATAACTGCAACGAGAGTGTTAAATGTGAACTATGAGCAAGGTTGATGTGAAATATGCATTACCAGTCTTGAATTAAGCACACTGGCCAAATCAGGTGCCTGGTAAATGACTCCAGCAATCATGTAATAATCAGCTATTGGAGTAACCTGTTGTGGGCCATGTCTGTGTTGCTTGCGGATGACATAGAGAATGGGTTCCTGCACATGGAGGAGTATGTACTCAAGACCAGTCATGTTTTGCAACTGGTCGGGATTTAGGCGCTGCATTTTGACGATTTCGTTATTGCATGTGCGGTCGAAGAACGGATTGGAGCGCTCGGAAAAATAATCCATCACATTGCTTGTGTTTAGAATTGGGATCCACGCAGAGTCGTGCCAGGATAAGCTCAATGGGTTATCTGGCATGCCGGGATTTAATCCCATTCGTCCAGGCATCATGTTGATCATCTAAAATTTCGGTTCTGAGTCGATACAATGCGATATGATAATATGGCAATTTACCTAATATGAGATTGCGGGTTCTGCACAAAGTTACGTACGGACTCTCGAACACCGCCGCAGGCAAGAAGGCGACAGAGTCTGTTCTAATTGTAAGTTAATTTAGGTGATTTAGATTAAAGAATTGAAACATCGACACTACTTGTCAACACCAGTCAACACCCTCGGCACCCTCGGAAAGAAGGGAAAGAATTGGAAGGATTTCTATCAATTTCGATGTTGCATTAGCTTTAGAGAAAGAGAAGAATACGCTCTCCAAATAATTAGTGACAGATAATTGCCAGAGGCGTGCTATTTAGCACCGCAAAGACAAATTAAAGAAATTCGGTATTATATTATATACTTATAATACTAAATAAATCAATTATACATCATATCCATTATATTTAAACAAATGTATGCATAGAAATACAAGAAATTCTAAAGTCTGAAATTCTGAACTGCTCCAAATTGGTTGTAACGCCACTGGAATACGCCCACGCACAACTCGGTAGCGACATCTACAATAAGCGTTGTCTTTGTCACATGTTTGATCCGATCGATCATAAACAACAACATATCATGATTTTAACCTAACGGAACCTAACAAAATTTTGTCGCGTGCTTGCTGCACTTGAATCACTTGCATCTGCTTGCATCACTTCTCACATCCCCGTCTCACATTTTGGCAAGCGACTACTGGGACCATCGCGAGGACCTCTTACGTAGCTGGCATACGGGTAAGAATTTTGCGCATTTCTAAATCATTCGCCGCAAACTATAAATAACCATTCGCTTGACGATTTGATTGACTCGCATGTATTCAGTTTGTCTAGTCAAGTTGTCTAACATGAAATGCTATTACGAAGTGTTGAATATTCCACGGGACGCCGACGATGCCGAAATCAAGTCGACGTATAAAAAGCTTGCGTTGCGATGGCACCCCGACAAGAATCTTGCCGATCCGGAGACGGCGAAGGAAACCTTTCAGCTTGTGCAGCAAGCATATGAAGTATTAAGCGACCGACAAGAACGTGCGTGGTACGATAGCCATCGTGAACAAATTCTGCACGGCTCAAATAAGGACTACGAGGACAACTGCCTAGATGTCTTCCAGTATTT
The DNA here is from genome assembly GCA_030264135.1 of Myllaena sp. GC000078. Taxonomy (NCBI): domain Eukaryota; kingdom Metazoa; phylum Arthropoda; class Insecta; order Coleoptera; family Staphylinidae; genus Myllaena; species Myllaena sp. GC000078. The sequence goes on from JARJDR010003148.1 coordinate 10,594, forward strand.
CACCTCATCATGCTACAAAGGATTTGGGGATGATGAAGCCGGATTCTATGCTGTCTACTGCAAAGTATTTGAAGAGATTGCAAAGGAAGATTTAGACCATATGGAGAACAAAGAAGAGTTTTGCAGCATTCCAATGTTTGGCAAAGCTGAAAGTGATTACGACACGGTTGTACGTCCGTTCTACAATTATTGGATGTCCTACAGTACAAAACGAAGTTATGTCTGGTTAGATCCATATGATATCAGAGATGAAAAGAGGAGAATCATCAAGCTCATAGAAAAGGAAAACAAAAAAGTGAGAGCACAAGCTAAAAAGGAAAGGAATGAAGAAGTACGTAATCTTGTGGCATTTGTCAGAAAAAGAGATAAGAGAGTGCAAACAAATGTGAAGCTATTGGAGAAGAAAGCCAAAGAAAACAAGCTAAGAAGTGAGGAGATGGCCAAGCAAGCCAGGAGGGAAAGGCATGCTGAAAGCAAAACAGTGGTACAAGGAGAATGGACTAAATTTGACAATGTGAAGGATGAACTAGAGAACATTGAAAAACAATTAGCAGAGCAATTTAATGACCAAGAAGTTGATGAAGACGAGGAGGAGGACGATCTATATTGTGTCGCATGTAACAAAGTATTTCGTACGCCTAAAGCCTTTGCGAATCACGAGAGCAGTAAAAAGCATCGCGAGAACGTTGAACGGCTGAAAGAAGAAATGTTGGAAGACGAGGAGGACTTTGAAGATGAAGAAAAGGAAGACTTGGCTAATCTTGACATGGAAGATGTTTGTGTGGAAAATGACAGCATAAGTGATGCAGAAGAAACTAATGATTTAGAAATTGAAGAAGAAACCAGTAAAAGTAAGAAGAAGAAAAAAGGAAAGAAGAAGAGCATAATCACTTTGCTGGTGGAAGATGATATTGATGTGGATCTTGAGGAGATTGAAGCATCACGAAAAACTCGCAGGAAGAAGGAGTCGAAAAACCTGCCGAACATCACACCAAACGAAGAGACTCCAACGGAGGATTCGGAACTCGCGACCGGAGTTGACAACGGCGACGAAACTAAAGACAGCAATAGCGAAATATGCAGTACAGCAGACAGTCCTTTGCCGAGTAAACAAAAAAAGACGAAAAAGAGCAAAGGCAAAAAATTGACTGATGACAAAAATGATTTCCATGCAAACGATGATATTGATATAGAACACACTTGCGTAACTTGTAACGGACAATTTCAATCAAAGAATAAGTTATTCGATCATTTGAAGAAGACTGGTCACGGCGTTTACATTGATAAGAATATCAAAAGCGGCGGTTCCTCGTCTAAGCCCAGCAAGGGAAAAGATCGCCGCAACAAACGCGATGAGAGAAGAAAGAATCAGATTGAGTAATGTCTTCTTGCTTGTAACTGCGATAAATTATTTGAATGACCTTACATTCGTTTAAATAAATGCTGGAACTCTAACTCGGTTGATACAATTGTATAAATATTTATGGTATAAATATATTTTAAGTTACATGAAGCACATATCGGTTGTTGCATTCTTACAAAGTGTATAATATCGAAAATGCAGGTAAATGGACGTATCAAAACGGTATCAAAACTTTTCCATAAAAACGCGTGCGGAGGCCAACTATTTTTATGCATTATGTGTCTGTTTTCGAGGAGATAGCTTGTTTGTAAAATGTGGGTAGCTTCAATCAAAACGTCACTTTTAGTCGTCCTAATAAGTTGCCTCCTCTGATTTATGGACTAGAGTTTTAAGTGTGATTAATTATATGCCAAATATAAATTGCACAAAGTAAAAACACTGATAAAAAGGTATACATACTTAAAGAAAGAATGAGATCCGCACCTATATTGTGATCCCAATTAAAGACTAGACTACAAGACGAGTTTTAAACTTCCCGCAAATACTCATAAGTTGATTAGGTATATGTACTTTAAGTGAATAAACACACAAATAACGAGTATTAGTAGAAATATATCAATTAAAGAAACGTAGATCAGCAATTTGTAAAATTTTGGCACTCTTATAAAGTCTTTTTGTTTCAGATGCGATGCAAAAGCCTCATATTATCAATAGCAACAGTTGTGCGTAAATACAGTAAAATGAGGTAAGTACGTGCGTATATAAACGTACTCCCCTATTGTTGAACACAATATTTGTTCATAATGATATGAATATAGCTGTGCGTTTATCGTTACAGCGAGAAAATAAACTATCCGTCCGCGGAGCGCAACAAGGTGTACATACTCGACGTCTTGAAGAAACACTTCGATTCTTCGCGACCGGGTGATGTTCTCGAGATAGCTTCCGGCACCGGCCAGCACGCAGCCTATTTCGCCAAACATTTTGCGAATCTGACCTTTCATCCCACCGAATACGAGGACGCTCTATTTCCCAGCATTCGCGAGTATGCGACCGAACCGCCCAAAAGAAATGTTAAACCGCCGACGAAGATCGACGTCACCGCCGAGGTGAGCACATGGCCGCTCGCATGCAAGAAATACGATTACATGATCAATATCAACATGGTGCACATATCGGAGTGGTCATGCACGCTGGGATTGTTTCGTGCCGCCGGCAAACTGCTCCATCCGCGCGGTCTGCTTGCCATGTACGGGCCGTTCGCGGAGAATGGCGTAATCAAACCGCAGAGCAATATCGATTTCGACGAAAGCCTAAAATCGCGTAACCCCGATTGGGGCCTGCGTGATATCACCGTTTTGGAAAAATTGGCGGCGACCAATGGTCTGACGTTGATCGACAAGTGCGATCTGCCCAGCAACAATAAATGCATAATATGGCAGAAGAAGTAATCTTAAGAACGCAACGGATAATTTATCATCTCGCTTATAAAGTTTCGCTTGTCTCCACACCGGTTCATTCATATTGGTACGATTAATTATTGCGGCGCCGGTTGATATGCGTGTTTATAGCAGACAGATTAGGCTGTGGCCCTCATAGATCTGATCCTGCACTTTATCGCTATTAGTTGATTTGTCCGCTGACATAGACAAGCAAGCCGCCAAGAAGGTCAATGCGGTGCCAACTAGGGCGAACCACAAACCGGGGCCAACGGTGCAATGGCCCGGATAAAATGGTGATGAAGTATCGCAGAGTTTGATCACCTTACTTGCACCCCACGCCATCGGATGTAGAGTGAGCGCCAAGATGTAGAATATCCCAGCGACAGTCTGCGCAGCACCAGTTGATGTGAAGAGCGATTTTTTGAAGATGCTTTGAAAGCAACATGCCGCAAAGCTCATTATCACCGATATGAACATGATAGTCAGACCTAAAAGTAAGCCTTTTGTTATCCGCCTGTTTGTTATTGCATTAATTAAAAATTAAAACAAGAATTCTCAAAACGCAGCGTTCTATACCGATGGCGATGAGAATCGTGGCCGCTTTCCATTCGTCCGGAAAAACCTTCGCGTCGGTTGCCAGGCCGCGTGTCGCCAGCGTCGTGCACTGGATTTCGCCGGGCGAACGCAACTTTTCCGCGCAGCGCGTATAGACGCCAATCGAATTATCGCCTCTGCCCATCAGCCATTGCGGATGCAATAATGCGCTCAGCATAATCATGCCCGACAGTAGGCTGGTGATCGTCCAGAACAACGTGCGACACGTCACGATGACATACCACATCTTCGGTGCGCTTTCAAAACGCTAACGGTTGTGCAAGCACTTCGCAGATATCTGCAACTGTTAAAAAAATCATGTCACAATCACGATCCGTTTCGAGCATGCGAAAGAAGCGTATGAGCTCCAAGAATCGCTTCAATCAGTATGTGCTGGCGTACATAAGTGCATTGCAAGAGAATATGGGTAGCATTCCAAAAATATTCCTCGATGTAAGTCATGGTCATTTTGTCGCGGTCATAATATAATTATTCTTAATTTTCGAAAGGGTGAACGATTCTTTTGCGATACAACTCCCGAGGCCGAGGCTGAGCCGAATCAAACGCAAGTGCACTTTTTCACCGCCAACGATGGCAGTCCGAAGTGCATTAAATACCGGCTGAATTTCCTCACCGACGAGTCGATGATTGCTTTGCAGAGCCAAATTCCAATGTATACGAATCTAACCGAGTTACGCTTGGAATTCTGTTCTCTCACCTACGACCAATTGCTATTCGTGCACATGATTCTGCAAGAACATCCGCAGATCGCGCATCTCAGCCTCAACGGCAATCCGAAACAGAGCCCCACAGACGATGAGGGCCATCACCTGCCCGTGCACGGCACCAGCCTGAAAATCCTCTCGGTGGCACTGTGCAACCTCGGCGCGCGGTCCGCCGCCGAATTTTGCAATGCGCTCAGCAAGCCCGATCGCATCACCAAGACGCTGGTGAGTCTGAATATGGGCTGCAACAATATCGGCGACGACGGCTGCGAGCAAATCGCCAACATGCTGCGCAGCAATCGCCTCCTGCAGGCGCTCAACATCTCTGACAATAAAATCAGCGAGAAGTCGCTCATCAACCTCATGGACGTGTTCACCAAGTTCAGATTGAGCGCCGCCGAAGTGCGCTACAAGCGCCAAATTAAGCTGCTCTCGATTATCAGAGAATACTTTCCGTTGATAAAAGGCAAGGATATGAGTGCGCCCTCGACGTCCTCCAAATCGTCAACGACCACCACGAGTACCGCCGAGGCCGAAACCAATGTTTACGCAAACCATCCGTTTAGCAACGATATCGTCACGGAAGAAGGCGAATTATTTTGCAATGGAAATAACAATTTACTGCATTTGAATATATCTTGTAAGTGCTGCTTATCAATAATACGGCGATCCATTTATAATGAGATTGTATTTAGATAATGCGATAACGAGTAACGTTTTGGAGAAAATCATAGAAGTTGTGCGATATCAAAAGTCAAATCTACGCCTGGGCGGTCTGCAGCGCGTGCTTGTCGAAAGTCGCAAACAGTATCCGGATTTGATACAAGAAATGAATCAAGCTCTGTACAATACTCCGAATAGATTGTCGTCGAAACAGATAAGGCCATCGAGTATCGCATGAAGAACGGGAAGAACAGTTTTGCTTTGCTTATCATTTTTAATCTACAGCGCGAAATATGGAGGTTATGTGATAAATATGCATAATTATGGATTTCCTTTTGTTTTATGCAAATTGTGGATTTCAGTAAACGCATTATCTCTTCGACATCTACAAATTATACTATATTTTGTACAAGTATTTACCTTAAAATGTGCGATCAAGTGGAAAGAAGTTTCACTCCAGCTAAGGCACCGCAACCGCAAAGGAAGAAGGGGAAGAAATCGGACTTTGTCCGACTGGAACAGACTGGAAGGACGGGAAGTAAAGTGCACATGCACTAGATTGGGCAGGAATGAGAGGAATGAACGTTCTTGCTGTTCCAGCTCTTTTCTCTCGATAAAACGCCCGTGTCAATTATGTGCATGCGCATTTCATGTGTGAAATGTTTACGGTTTTAAAAAGTTTACAAACTATTGTTATCAACGATAACATAGCCTTTTCAGCGTTTATATAAAACGTTTATAACCAAACACCAAAGCTAAATCATAAAAAATTCCTGATCAAGGTATAATGCACCAAATCAATCACACGCTGATAGTAAAACAGTTGATGATTTACTGTCAATTTTCATTAATCAATCTTTCAAAAAAAAATAATAATAATAATAAACATTATTTTCTGTTGTCCTTGTTCCCCACCAAGTTATCAGCAAAAAATTGTACAGTGTATTTGTAGGTGTCCCTCTCGTTCACATTGCCGCGCCGAAAAAAATACCCCAACATTTCGAATTACCCGCCCATTTTCTTCGCATCTAAAAATTGTACCAATTATACGCGTGTATTAATCGATTCCGGTTTAGAATTTTTCACCACCGCTAGTGAATTCCTACGCGTGCGTGGAGACCAACCACAACCACTCGCTACACCACCACCACCACACAACGCACGCTCACCGCCAGTGCCCAGCAGCAAGTGTCGGCGGCCATCGTGCATAGCATCTACACACGCACGCACGTGCAGCGTTACCCATTGCGCTCTTCCCGCCCGGGCACGTACAGAGAAAGTGAGAAGGAGCAACGCACTTACCACCGCGATTGACATTCCAGTCAAACACGCGCGGCGCGCGCTCCCGCTCGCACATCCATTCCAGTGTCGTCGAAGTCCATCGAAGTCGAACGAGCGGAGCGACGCGAACGCAACCAACCCATCCGTACGTACGCCGCACATCACATCACAGCGATTTACAGCAAAGCGGAGTGCGCGAACAGCACACGAGTCAGGCCATTCTTTTTGCGTTTCGACACCCGGAGAAGAGAAGCGGTTAGGCCAAGTAGTTGTCAATTGATATTGTTGTCGGGAAGCTCATCGTGAGGTGCTTTTTATAAAACAGTATAAACGTAAGTAATCGCTGGTCCCCCTTTTCCACATTTCATTGCTCGGTTTGCGCATCGGCACGCACGGCGGCGGGCGCGAACGTGACAAAGAGTGCGCGGTTTTGGCTCCCGTGTGTGCACGTTGTGTGTGGTGCGTGCATGCCCATTTTCCGTTGTACGCAGCGCGCAGTTCGGACATTTTAGAATTGCATACACACATCGGGACGCTCGCCGTTTACAGATTCGCGGCGCGCGATTGATTCAACTGCGCTTGCGTTGCGAAGGGCACGAAGAACGTTGCGTCCTATTTTCGCTGGCCTATATTTTCGTTTCAAGGTCCCAATTGTGCGTGTACGGCTGCTCCCTGCGTACGCCACCTCCGTCCCGTCCCATCGTTCATTAATCGGGTATCGAACATTTCTCCCAATTGCCATCTATTGTATTATGCTTCGTTATTTATGCGGTAACGAGAGCGTTCGCCTTGTAAAAATCACGCAGTGTGTTCATGCAAGGAGGAGGCAGCCACGAAGAACGGTACATGGCCGGTGTGCATGACCCTCGCTCGATTGCACGAAACTGTGAATTGTCATCGAATACGCGGAAAATGAATTCTCATCATGGCTACTGAAACAATAACATTTTGTCACCGTTGCATCGTGCATTGACGTGTGAAATTATCAAATTTTAGCCACTTCGGAACGGATCGTACGCATTTAACCGCATCAATTACATGGTGCAAACGTGACACTCGGCGTGAAATTCACGTTGTTTCTCACGCGGCGCCCACCGATAACGCAAAACACAGTCAGTCCGTTTTAAGTCGATGACCCGAATTATAGATGTTATCTCTGACTTGGAAATCATTTTGCGTTTGGATGCGATCATGTCACGTTTGATATGCGGACTTTTGTCATTGTCACAAAGTACTTTGCGATGCCTAATTGTCAGCCGATGATTCATTGTTCCGCGTGCATGCGTTCATTAATCATCAGTTTACCTTTGTTTCACCACCGCAACCACAATACGCGTCAGGTATGCCGTGTCGTCGGCTTCTGTTCAGCGCCGTTTTTATTTAGAATTCTTGCGATATTGATAAATTTCCTTATCAACGTGTTATTACGCGTACGTTTCGTAATTTGTTTTTTCCGCACGCACGAGTCGCTCTCTCTCCACGCTTGATTCTTAATCCGAGTGCATAGGGGTATTAAAATTAAGACGCGACTTTTTGTATGTGACGCTAATTGATTATAATCGTACATATTTCTTTTTAGAAATTTTTGTATGAGTCAAAAGGTAGAAAAACCAGTTTTATCCGGTCAACGCATCAAGACCAGAAAAAGAGGTAAGCATTTTGTGCTCGGTTATTGGCCACGTGTCAGACATACTTCATCAAAAAGATGATAATTCCTCGGCATTTTGTATAGAATTCACGTTAATGTCATATTGACATCTTTCAGATGAAAAGGAAAGATACGATCCAGTAGGTTTCAGAGATGTGATAATCTCTGGGCTTGATAAATGCGCAAACGACTTTGAAGCAATTTCTCGTCTACTTGACACCTCTGGTAATAAATTGGACTATCGTCGATATGGCGAGTGCCTCTTCGATATTCTCATCGCCGGCGGCCTTCTTGTGCCCGGCGGCACGCTATCGCAGGAGGGCGAAGGGCCCAGCAAGACAGGCGCTTGCATCTTCAACACGCCGGACGATATCGATATAGATATCATGAAGAGCTGGGAACAGGTGTTTATTAAACTGATGCGCCGCTACAAGTATCTCGAGAAGCTATTTCAGGTAAGCACGCGCGCGCGCACAGATGTGTTGGAAAAATTACTGATATTCGTTTTGCCGTTTAGGATGAAATCAAGAAAATACTGCTGTTCGTAAAGTACTTTACGCCCGAGGACAGGAAAAAGCTATCGGTGATGCTCATGCTATGGCTGTCGAACAACAGCGTGCCGTTTAATGCTGTGCTGGTGCTGAACAACTCTCACCTGGTGAAGGATCACCTTGCGCTCGATTTCCTCATCGACATCTTCAAATGGTGGCGCCAAGATAAGGGCGTGACGTCGCTGCATTCCGCCATCAAGAAGTCGAACATCGAATCGCAGTTGATCAGCTTCGTGCCAGATACGAAGCAGTCGCAGCAGTACTTCCGCACCGCCTTCCAGGAGAATGGCCTCGAAGAGATACTCAAGCTGTACAACGATCAACATCAGCTGCAGGCGAAGAAGGAATTGCAAGTGATGATTGCCGACGGGCTTGCCGAGGGAAAGTCGCAGCGTGATCTCATCACCGAAATCAAGGATTTCTCCACCAAGGAAAGCATCTCCGATCACGAAATCGTGTGCATCATCTGGACCACCGTCATGAACATACCCGAGTGGAACAAGAAAGAGGTACGTTCTTCAAAGAGATTCACACATTTTCTTATCCCATGTCATCAAACTTCTGATGACAAAATCATATTGTTTTGTCGTCTGATGAATTGGGAAATATTAATTTACGTTAGTACTGGCACGTAATCGACTTGAAGACTACTTGTTATCGTAAAATGTAACATTTTCACTGTGTCTGCTGTGGTATTATAATGTATATATCTTTCCTGTTGTGAATTTGCAGGAGTTGGTGACCGATCAAAGCGTTCATCATTTGAAACAATTCACGACTCTCTTCTCGGCGTTCGCACAGACCGTCCGCTCGGAGCTGAGTCTGCTTTTGAAAATCCAAGAGTACTGCTACATGAACATGACGTTCATGCGCGCCTTCCATCGCATCGTCATGCTCTTTTACAAGACGGACGTCATCTCCGAGCAGGCGATCCTCAAGTGGTATAAGCAGGATTACAACGTGAAGGGCAAGATGATGTTCGTGGATCAAATGCGCAACTTTGTCGAATGGCTGCAGAACGCCGAGGAGGAGAGCGAATCCGAATCTGACACCGAATAAAAGCCAAGGGCCCAAGCGCCCGGCACCCAGACAACCAACACACACAATTACTAGGAGCAGCAGTAGGTGGTAACTCGGATGAACAACAAACATAACAACTATCAATCAAACGCGTCAACTATGAAAAAAACATCTGATTTATATCGAAGTAATATTAACTAAAGAAGATAATAAATAAATGGAACAACATCGATTTTGGCGCGCTCGCATTTTAACGTATGTAATAATTGAAGGAAACAAATCTTACGTCGACCAGAGCACGAACCCTTTCATCATATAACTATTTTAAAATATTAATAACATCAGGAAGATGGCAAATGCGAATGGAAATATCGTAAATCAACGGTTTGAATGATAACTAATGCAAATAAATGAAATACTGATGATAATAATAGATACCAAATTGTTTTTAATCTCGGGAGTAATGAAATAATTGTAATCAACAGTGCCACCCATTTTTCCAGAAGACACTTCATAATTGCAGGAGCAAGGGATAACAATTGCGCGTTTTATATTTTGAAAACTTCATCCCCAGTTTACTTTGTATGAGAAAATAAAATTGTCTGTTTTTGAATTTGTTAGTTCTTCCTGTCAACACTGCAGCATCCAATCTTCCAAAATAATAAGTTGAAAATATATCTTTATTCAGATCATATCATAAAATTACATAGAAAAGTGGTTAATTGTACCACGCGACTTTCAGTCCTGCTTGACCAACCATAAAGTAAACAAGACTTCTTTTGTCAACAATCGAATAAACTTCCATAAAAGAAACGACTTATTAATAACATGTAGTTGAGAACGAATATAAAAATAAGAGAACTGTGAGAAAATCAGAAAGCTAATTTCAGTTTGAGGATTACCAATCTTCCTCGGCTTCGCGAGCCGCCGGCTGAGCCAGGTGTTCTTCCCCGCCCCCGCCGCGGATATCACTTCCCCCAAAGCCACTCTCCCCGAAATAGCCACCACCCCCACCGCAGGCTTTAATAAAATCGGGCACTGTCTGTCCGGCTTGCTTAAGAATATTAGTCAAGCTGGCTGCAATGGGGCCATCAGTGCTTGGATCAAACATGCTAGTCGCCCTGCCCTTGTTGCCCACGCGACCCGTGCGCCCAATACGATGCACGTACTGGTCGATATCCTTCGGCATGTCGTAGTTGATAACGTGGCGCACGTTCTTGATATCCAAACCGCGAGCGGCCACTTCGGTGGCCACAAGCACATGCGAGCGACCCGATTTGAAGTCGCGCAGCGCATCCTCGCGCTCCTTCTGCAGACGGTCGCCGTGAATACTGGTCGTGCGCAAGCGCTGCTCGCTGAGGCTGATGGCGAGAAAGTCGGCGGCACGCTTGGTGTCGACGAATACGACAGTGCCCTCAGTGCCGTGCTCTTGCAGCAGTTTGATCAGCGTATCACGCTTAGATGTGCGATTCACTTCGATGAAGTTCTGCTCAATGTCGGTGCACGCGCCGCCCACAATGCCGACGCTCACCATGATGTAGTTGTTGAGGAATCTACCAGCACATTGTTGTACTTCCTGCGGGAAGGTGGCGGAAAACATGAGCGTCTGACGGTCCTTAATGGACGGCATGGTCGAATGCGTCGCAATTTCATTAATGTCTGGCATAAAGCCCATGTCCAGCATCCTATCAGCCTCATCAAGCACGAGGAACTTGGTCGATGTGAAGCTAATCAATCCGTCGCCGACGAAGCCCTTCAGACGACCGGGAGTAGCCACCAACAAATGGCAGCCGTTCAACAGCCGATTGCGCTGATGAAACATTTGTGTACCGCCGTAAGCCTGGCACACTTTAACCACGCTTGAGCGTGCGAATCGTCGCGCTTGCTCGTAAATCTGCGTGGTTAACTCACGTGTAGGTGTGATAATAAGGCACACGGGTGACACGCAGTTCGGTTCAACTACGAGATCATTCTGGTGCTCCAGAATGTAATGAAGAATCGGTAGTAAAAATGCAGCCGTTTTACCAGAGCCCGTCTGGGCGCATGCCATGAGATCGCGTCCAGCCAATATGATTGGAATGGAATATTTCTGGATTGGCGTCATCGACTTGTAGTTCGCCGCCACAACGTTTTCATGTAGAATCTTCCTCAAACTGGCTTCTTCAAAGGTGCGAATCGGTTTTGGCACGTTCTCGCCAGTTGCCTAAACCACCACAAGAGTTTTCCAATTAATTAAAATAATTTCACCGCATCAAACAAATAAATGTCATGCAAAGTTTTCAAGATAAAGTTGAAGAAATTAAAATGTTATTGAAATACATATCTATATTATTACTAACCTGAACTGGAATGTTTTGATACTTTTCGAAATTAATGCCCTCCGAGATACCGGAATTCATCAGATCTTCATCGTTGGTTTCCTCCGGAATGTACGTAGATTTCGGTGGCTTCTTTTCGCCATCGCCGCCCCCATCTTCGAAACCATTGTTGCTATCTCCGCCGCTATCCCCGAAGCCACCGCCGCGGCCACCACGGCCTCCTCCGCGACCTCGACCACCACGACCGCGACCACCACCATGTTCGTCGGAGCCTCCCCAATCACCTCCACCGCCGCCACCGTTCGACGTACCGCCGTCGCCAAAGGGATCATCATCACCGAAACCCCCGCCGGCGCTCCTGTCGCTGAACCCACCGCGTCCACCCCCACGACCGCCGCCCCTTTCACCACGACCACCGCCGCGTCCACCGCGACCTCCGCGTCCCCCACGACCGCGACCACTGTCCCCCCAGCCATTGCTAGCGGCCCCTCCGCCGCCGCCACCACCCCACTCATCATTGTCTTCGCTCGCGACAAAACCGCGACCTTTCGAAAACGACGCCCCCGCATTGTCAGAAAATGACTGCGCAAATGAATAACTCGTGAGTATCGAAATCAAAATAATATTTAGTTACATTAACTTACATTGCCGGTGGTTTGGCTTGACTCTCCCCAGTCGTCATCCATTGTGATTCTACGAAACGAAAAAGTAATTGCCAACTTATCGAATGCAATATATTTTGTAAATTAAGCCTAATGCGTAAAATATCTATGCCTAACAAAGAGACAAAGCCGCACAACCACGTGCAGCTCTCTAGGCAAAGAACATAACCTCAAAAACGCCAATGACTAAACGCAATTGAAGAAATAATTATTTGGTTCGCACGCGGATCAAATTAGAGCGCTTAATTTGCAGATAATTATCACTCACCTCTGTGTTAGAGACTTTGCGAAGGATTTGGAAGCAACTGCGAAGCTGCAGCAGTCGCCGGTTAGAGTGAGAATGGCGAGGAAGGCGAGGAATGGAGGAACGCTGGCACGACTCCCTCACCGACCGACGGCACACGAAGAAATGAGAGAAAAGCGCAGCAATGCGCAGGCTGGCGCAGGCGAAGTGTGCGCGCGCGCGAGTCGGCTGAACGCGGCAAAGGCGAGGTTGTGCCGGCGAACCGGCGAACTATGCACGCGGTGCTTGTGTGCAAACGGTGCAAACGAATCCACAACGAACGCTGCAGAACATAAATAATGTATGCGTGTGGCAGTTATATGTGACAAAAAAAGCACACTGAGCGTCGGAACACAATGGCGAACAACACAACCACGAGGCGAACGCGGCGTCCTACTCGGAACAAGGGACCGAATGAAAACTTCAACTTCAACCACACGCCGAATATTGTCACTTGCGATGTTTGCGATTGCGACGAAAATCCAACACAACAGGAGCAACATACGCGAAGCGGAAGGAGAATTTGGCGGTTGGCGTTTGTTATAAAAACCAAATGCCAACATTACAAGGTCTAGCTAGCGTGGCGGAAGCAAGTTGCATGTGGGCTAATTATCTTACGTAATTTCATAGATTGCTACGATCCGACTTGACGAAACACGTGAGAATGTGTTAATTTGCAAATATTTTTGAGAACTTACGATATACAGTACAATGATGAACAGAGTGCGTATTTACATATATCGCTTATCGCAGAATGCACATGGGGCACATGGCATGCTGAGATAAGCGCAGTTGATGATTGCATTGCAGTTCCAGTCTTTACCTTTCTTTCCTATGCAGTTTTCTAAACATGTGTTTTGAGAAAAGCCGCACCAGTCATTTTATGGTCATAATTCTGAACCACTATTCAGTTATTGAATTTGTATTTTCCAAACATGTGTGGTCCGAAATTTTAGGTAGAAGGCCAAATGGTCGCCACCCTAAGTTTTGGGTGGGTTTTTTTTATTGCTGGTGGATGCCGCCATGTGGATACATGGCGGCATTTCGCTTGAAATTGAATTGAAACGCTGAGGAAAATAAACATGGCTTGCCAGGGTTCTTTTCGAAAATGTATATCAGTTCATAGTATAATTATCTTCGGTTTGACCTCGACTTGAAGATATTTACGAGCATACACTATAGAAATAATAATATTTATAAATTGTCACGTTAGATACTGTGCAAGTGGAGAGTGAATTCGTAATATTTGGCGCATAAGATATACTAAAGTAAAGCTTAGCAATAAATACTTACCGTCTACTTATTGTTAGCGTTCAGCTAGGATAGTTCTTATCAATCCGTGAATGTTGCTGGAAATTTTCTTGTCCAAAGATGATGCTCAACCACGATTCTTCGCAATGAACAGTGACCTGCCAATGCCTGCCACTGCCAACGATGTAAGTGGGACTAGAAATGTAACCCAGGCATACAAAATATCATTCTAGCATTGACGTCCAAACAAAAACAAACATGCAACGTAACAATCTCCATCATGCCACCACTCGGCACCCCTCGGTTAGAGATTGTTTTCAACTGTTGCCCACAAAAATTCAGACTTATGAGACTTACCGTATGCGCCCAGCAACAACAATGAAGCACGTTGTGCCTTTGTACTGTTGGCTGTTGTACGATGCGAGCAGAACATGCGAGTTAATTTTGCTTCACGTTAACAAATTTATTTTACGGAAAATTATAGTTTAAGTGTTTTAAGAATCGTCTGCACTATCTAGATCTAGACTCAGGCTCAAGACGCTCAAGCACTCATGAATGAAATAATAAGTTTAATTCATGCATTTATATATCGCATTTCTGGTGGTGTCAGCGTTTATGAAACAACGCGATGAAAACGTACGCTCTGTATGAACGTGATGTTTGTTTTAATTGATATATAGTTAGTATTTGGTATATATTATATCGAAATATTTGATCGTGTGAAGTGTTAGATGAAGGACGTGCCGCGAGAGACGAAAGTAAGAACGAATGGACGTCGCTGAAAATTTTGCCGCTTTTACAACACGGGAAACGATTTACCAAACAATCTCATCATAGGTATAAAGAAGGGAGCTTTACAACTTTCATAAAATATCACAAATAGTTGTAAAAGCTAAATAAAATCGCCGAAGATAAATAAGACATATTTATTACAGATCATTTAGTTTACATATCATTCTTTTTATAATTTTTTTCTTCTTCTTGAATTTATTTCATGTTTTGTTTGCTCAGTTTCATTTTTTGTGTGTTTGCATTTCATTTATATCTTGTATATATTTATATATAGAGGCGATTCATATCAGGCAGTTCATTGCGAATACAGCACTCATGAATCTCCTTTTACGAAAATAATTAATGTATTTTCCATTTGTCTCGGGTATACATGCATGTGTATCGGGTGGTGGTTTTGCACATATTTTTGCAAATTTTGTTATGACAATCGGTTTGCGTGTTGCTTTTTAATATAATAATTCGGATCTAAACGCAATTTGTTGCTCTTTTTTTCACTATTTCGATCGAAACAAAAGCTGTGTGCATGTGTGTGTGTGAGTGTATACGTTCTGATTTTACTGCATGATGGCTTTGTTTTTCGGTTATTTTCTTTTCACAAAACATCGCACATTCAATTTGTTCTGCACTGTTCATCGATTACTTGTACTTGGATAATTATTTGTTTTGTAATTATTCTTCATTAGTATGTATGTTGAATCAGGTTTTCACAACAAATATTATTTATCATTCATACAGCATACAGATCTGGCATTCAGTTCGCTCAAATAGTCTGTTTTTATGTAGTAGTTTCATTTTTTAATCAATTGTCCTACAGACAGAAGAATTGCTTTTAATCCGCATTTGTGCATGGCTCCTAATTAAAAAGGATTAATTTTCTATGCCCAATTCGCATTTCTTTCTCGTTTTCTTCATCATCATGATATAGATAGGAGTCGACAGTTTACATTGTTAAGGTATTTCTTTTAATAAATACAACCAAACACTTCCAAAGTAACTCATTACATTGACATTTCAATTACACGTACATATTTGAAACAATATTATGCTAGATTATGCGATATTATTCATATACATATCGATAGTTTGATGCGATGATTCGTGTTTTTGTGTGAGTTTTGGTTTTCTTGCGCAATTGTGACTAATTGATTTTCTCATATATAGCGGGGAGAAGAAGTTGTGACAACAACGAAAAATTCAATGGCAATTACACGTAAATCGATAATCGATGTGGCGCGTGAAAGTGTGGGTTGTTTATTTAATTTTGTTTTTGTGGGATGATTGTAATCAACTCATTCAATTCGGAAGTGTTTCGTTGGTGTCATCATTTCGAACCTGAATGGCATAATACAGATATATAATTTATTTCATTTTTTTCACTTTTTATTAACAAATATAACATTCAGTAAAGATTGAGGGACTTTGGAACATCAGTGGAGAAACGAGACACCAAAATCGTAATATAGTTTCTTATCGTCACCTCATTTTTGCTGCATTCGTATATACTTCGGTGCGTTCCACGTCGACGTTCCGCCATTTTTTGTTTATTAGACTAGCGGCACATATATATATATTTTTTTCATAATTAATTAGACACTACCAAACTAATAAAAGCACGAATTACCAGTGACATCGCCATCTTGACGCGAATCACTTATTAATTTTAGTACGCTCTTTCCTTCATTTGTATCTTTTTTTCTTGCTTGCTTTCCTTCACTTGCTTTGAAATCTCGGTTATAACATGTTAATATCTCTGCGTTTGAAAGTCGTGTGTTTTTGTGTCAGCATACCGTTTTCGACTTGCACGTGGTGATCGATATGAAATATGACTATTTTCCTCCCTTGATACGAAGAGAGGTTGCGCATCTTCGTTTCCCATCATGTATATGCTATATACTCTTTGATAACAAACAACGTGACACATAAAATCGAATGAACTGGCACTCCCCCCACTAAGGACAATAAATATAGTAATGTATATGCAAGTTGATTCGCTATCTAATTGCTTGGTCGTTTCGTGATTTTTGTTGTTGCAAGTCGAACGAAGATGCCTCCAACGAATTCGTTATCATGCCCCGCAACGCGGTTGTCCGCGACATCGAAATGCGGAAGAGATGGAAGGTACTAACGCCAAGTCAGTTCACATATTCGTTCTTGTGTGAATTGTGTATTTTTATGTGTTCGTTTTTGTTGCTTTCATTAATAATGCCGTCAATGATATTATACTAATGTAGTACTAATATTTTCATAAATCACATTGACCTAAAACAGTGATGTGAGTGTCGCATTTGTAGTGGGTATGGTGATTCTTCGCAAAGACGAGTTCACACACGTTCATCGATTTGAAATCAATGTTTGTCGATCATATCAGACTCATCACCGTTTGTGCATTTCATCAATATTTGTAGTAGGTTTCATTCATATTTTGGTTGTCTTGAGAATTGCTGGCTACCTTGATAAGAGGTATACGAGTAACGGATTTACAGTATGTAGTAAAAATAGACGTTCTTTCTAAATAATTTTTTCCCTCAATTTGATACCTATTATGTAGCATAGTGTAATCATTCAATTCGTTTCATTTTGCCATCGATTTAAACAGTTTCTTTATAATCAACGAATATATGGTAGAGCAAGGAAATCATTTATATGGACAATTAATATACATATCAATTATGGCTGTGCTTTATACTGAATTTCATTCAACAGTTTTCGGTTTGCTCAAGGAATTTGTTTGTCTTCCATTTACGATTCGCAAGGATAACACTAAATACAACATAAAATAATAAATATTGAACTATTTCATTTTTCAACACATTGGATTTTTTCAAAATCGCATATAGATATATAAAGGTAAAGTATCGATTAAGTAATTTGTTTGCTGTCTGTTTTTTTTTTGGGGAACAGTTAATAACCCTATGAATTATTTGATTGTTATTGCACATAAGTAAAAGTAACAATTGACGAAATAAGTAATAATAAAATTCATATATAACACTATCAACATACAATATTATCTTTCTCAAAAAAAATTATACAAGTTTATAGATGCAGTTTACTTCTTTCATTCGCATTTCATTTGCTTCCAAGGAGATTTGTACGAAAGATTATACATACAGCTAATCCGATGGAATCATGTGTAGTCGAGATTTGATTTCAATTCGACATTGTCTGTCGTCTCTATTGAATTCCACTGAATTTGCGTAAATCATATGCGTGCGATGGGAGACTATGAAATGTTATTGTTCAGTAAAACCGATAAACAATAGTTAAAAATATTTCTTTACAGAAAATCACAATGGCTTAGTTAGCTTTTTTCTTCTTCTCTAGGAGTTCATTGCACATACACACTATATCCTAAACACAATATTACATTATTTGGTATTTTCCCTATCCATCAAATTGCGGTAACAACAAAATTGACGCGTTGCACGAAAAGCGCTCGTAAAGGAAATTCCAGATTATAGAATGGTCTCATTTTCATTCACATTGGCAGGCAATTGTATCCAATCGGGAAAAGTAATATGCACCTGTTGGTGCTTTCCGCCTCTCAGCTGGGTCACACGCTCAGGTAGTTCAGGAACGATATTTAAACAAATGTTAGAACATCAAAACCGATTCGAAAGATTGTTCCATAACACATCAAAACCACAAATGTTACACGATTATTTAAATTCAATGTGAATAGGTATGTTTTTGAGTTGTGTTCATCAGTTGCAGTTCTAGACAATACATTTGGCGAGCAGATAAATCGAATTAACAACTTGTTCAAACAAAACATTGCTTTAATATAAAATGCCGCATTAAAAGTAGAATTTCGGTCTTTTGTATTGCTCTTTGAAAGAAATAAATTTGGGTTAACTTTGGATAATATGACACTAAAATTGAATAGATATATAAATTTGACTAAAAAAAGTGTTGCGTTTTGCTGCCTTTTTGGTCCTAACGATATTTGCATTCATTATCTGCTAATCGAATTCCTGATCATTTAATTTCTGTTTCGTTTTTATGGTGAATCTTTACTTCCTGTTCGTAGTCCAGCTCATTTGTGCTGAGAACATATGTCATTTGCAATCCAAATGAATTAAAGTTTGCCGAGGAACACTTGAATTTCGAATCAATTAATAAACACTTCATGTATGGAGATCAACTACTTTGAGAAATCATATTCAAGTCATCATTTCCCTTCACAATGTTCCAATATATGCACTCGGTAGGTTCTAAACGTGCGATTCCGTTCCTCATTCCAACTTTCATTAATATTTATGTAATTATATTATAGTGAGATATACGGCGTTGAGACAGAAGCAACTAGAGATTTTATCATCATTTCTTCCTCCATCTTCAATCGTAATCATGCTTTGTGTATTACTCGTTTTATATAGAAAGGGCGGTTATAATAGTTCGTATTGACGCAGATGCATACGCTGGATGATGTCTCGACAATCATTGAACACACGTCTTATATTTTCCGTATCGACGGCACACGTGAAGTGCGGATAGCAATAATGCTTCCCTTCTCCAGACGCCGTACTTATACGCTGTTGATGAAAGGAGAAATTAATAAGCATTCAATCACAACACTATATCATTGGGAGGGTATGTATAATATGTATTCGTTTGAGCAGAGGGAGGGTGGGCACATGCATTACTTACTAGGAACTCATCCCTTATGAAGTACTTGGCTCTCACTACCTCCTGTTTTTCTTTAGTGTCAATTGGCGCGTCTCCGGGTATTTGATAGCTTTTGAAGTCAGGAAAATAGTCTTCTAATTTACTTTTGCCTGCAACATTTCAAGAATTTCGAATGAGATTACGAATATTATAAGTGATAATTGATGAAAGCGACATTTAAGCGAATCGAAATAAAAAGAATGTAGAACAATGACAACATTCATATAAAATGCAATTTCGATGATTCATTACAAGGAGCGCGTAATGATAAATAAATGTGTACCATTGCGAGCGTATATTTTTATTTAAGAAATAATCTTAAAATCCTGCAAGCGTCGAAAATAATTGGCGGTCCGTAATAGCAATCGCAATTATCTATATGTGGTTTGGCACAAACTGCTCGTCGGTTGTGTGCACTCAGTCATAGGATGAATACAGTGGGAGTTTACAAAGAAAAATTTGGATAAATCTAGACATACACGAGACAAGTAGACTATGGCATATTCCACATGAGTAATCTCTAATGAACCGAAAGCGTTTCCAACGAACATTTCAACCGTGGATTGTGCAAAACTGAGCCAATGGCTCTCCCTAACTGATCTCTTGACGTATCCATTTCAATGTGGAAGGGTGACCTGTTTTTGAAAGGGGAAACACCTTCCGGGTTGCAAGCGGCGCCCGTTAATATAATAAATCAATATATTGTCTAGCTCAACAACCGGTTCAAATTAGATCTGGAAAAAAATCGCCAAAAACTTGAATCCCTGCACATAAAGCTAAATTTTGAAATCGTACCTTTTTGGCATTGATCTTTACATAAACTGTATTATCTAATTAACCTGCTCAGTGGTCGAAACGATACGATATGAAGCCTATTTTTTGCATTTTTGCAAAGCCCTCTATATAAAACTTATAATCAAACTGGTACGCTACCTGCGATTGGCCTATTAACACCTCGCACCAATGGTACACACCCAAATAACGATTACCGTTACATGCCCCAAGTTTCACGCGGTTTGCTGTTGAACGAAATGTATTTTTGTGTAGTGAATGAAACCAAACTTTTAATATGCAAGACAAATACATGCAAATGAAAACGAGCCCAGTGCGTTCAGTTCACAGATCATACTCGAAAACTCTCATTTTTCGAGTATAGAAAATGTGATGATAACCTTGTGCAATAAAGTACAGATTAACATGAAAAGTCGTAGGAGCACATTTCTGGCGCGCCACCAAAAAAAAGGCGACGCGGCGCTTCTACGACAACATATTTAAATCAAATGATATCCACAAAAGCTTGCACATATAATAAGTTGTAATAGAAAATTATTGCATACCGGCCGTTATTTTTTCAGCCAGCAAGTCCTGTTTATTGAGGAAGAGTATAACGGAGATAGTGCGTAGCCACCTGTTATTCCAGATGGATTTGAATAGGTCGAGACTCTCCCGCAATCTGTTCTGTGAGGGATCCTCTCGCAGCACCATGTTATATGAACTACACGCCGTAACAAAAATTATCGCTGTTACGTCATTAAAGCATTGAATCCATTTACGTCTTTCGTCTCTCTGACCGCCCACATCGAACATGCTGCCAAAGAAAAAAGGTGCAGTTAGTTACACGTTGCGAATGCGACCAAACGTTTATCAAAACTTACTGGAAGTTAATTTTATCGACCTGGAAGCGCGTCTCAAAAATGCCACTGGTGAGAACACGACATCGCAGAATGTCTTGTTCGTCCGGTATGTAGTCGTGTTGTTTAATTTTATTCACCTGGTCTAAGAAGTACTTTGCACAGTCTATGAGCTGGTACTCATTACTCCTTTCAAACGTCTGTTGAATACCCTTGTCTTTCCATAAAGCTTCTGTGTGCTCATAGAATTCTGGTGGATAATCAAAGTCAGGCCCAGTGGCACAGTCCTGAATCCAGTCAACTCTGGCCTGATTCTCTGGTAGTTCTAATTGGACGGGAGGTGATAGCGTAGACATTGCTCCCGATATTGTCTGCAAAAGTGAAACGAACGGCAATAAGCATAATGCATTCTCCCCGAAATCTCCACAATCAACTACTCACTATGATAGCATCTCGAATGTTTTTCTTTATGTCTTCTATCTTCTGCTGCTTCTCGCCCACGCTGAATCCAGCGACGTGCAGAATTCGCATCTGTTTGACGATTGTCGATTTACCAGATTCGCCGGCGCCCAGCAGCAGCAGTCGATGCGTGGCGCGATACACTTGCTTGTCCATCTTTAACTGCTTGTTGATTTGATCACTTTTCCGTTTTTGCGCGCGGCTGTCGTCGGCGCCTCCCGCAGCTTGCTGCGAGTCTCTGTTTCCGAAGCAGCCCATGGCCGCCAGGGAGGACCACCAACAGCCGGCGCCCTTCTCGGCGGCCCCAGGGCCGCACTCTGGGCCCGTCGCCACCGTGGCTGTCGTCGTGCACGCACCACTCACAGACCGACAGTTTTCATCACACTGCGACGGTGCACGGATTTCGTCGCAGATCGCGCACCAGATTCAAAGCACGCCGCACTTGGTGACGGCGTCGACTCCAGTGGCAGGAGCAGCAGCAGCAGCAGATCGCGCACACACACGGTTCGTGTAACCCCTGCGTGCGGGAAGAAGGTTGTCGGGTTGGGTTAGCTTCGCCTTCTTGCACTCACGACCACCACACTCGGGGAGTCCACCCACCCCCGCGCGCGCGTACTCGTGGGTTACCTGCGGCGCGTGTCCACTCAGCTAGTGGTCCGCGCGACGCGCATCGCTTCGTGCCTGCCCGCGGTAGCGGCGTCGAGCGCCAATTGGGGCTGCATTGGAAAAATCGGCAGAAGTTGTTGAACGCGCCGCCGCACGCATATAAAAATGGCTCCGCTGGTTTTTCGGTTGTGTGTTCCCTCGCTATGTTTAGATTCCAACACGCGAATCACTCGCGATTTATTTATACTTTACGATCGTTGGAAATAGCATAGACGAGCGATACAGATATGCATAACGCCGACACAACACACCGCCGAGTCCATTTAAAAATAGCACCGTCGGCCAAAATTTGCCCCCGAATATGCTCGCGCGCGTGCGAGAAGAGAGTTTACACGGGTCCGCACGCTCGCCTCCGTGATTCGGTGGTTTCGTTTCCAACACTCTGTCGGTGCGCTGAAAAACTACATCTGATACACCCCGCACTCTCGGTCGTCGCGCGACAACACACACGGGAGGAGCAGGAGCGACGACGACGAGTTGCGCCCGTCGCGGATGTCACCACACACAACCACCACCCGACGGCGACGACGACGACGACCACCCGCAGAGACGAGACCACGGGCGCGAATTCGGGGAGCGCCGCGACGCGCAATGCCGTTTTGCGCGAATTCAGCGAGTGCGTTTGGGCGGCTGGCACTGCGCGAAAAACACCATTCGCGAATGCATTCAACGCGATTAGGATCGAACCCCACACTGACGATGACAGGCGGACAGGTGAATCAAACATGTCCGCCCGCCGTCGGCGCGCGCGTTCGTGAACGCTCGGCTGGTGCACCAAATTTAATGCGCGGTGTTGGCTTTTTTCTTTGAAACAACCTGCATTTTTTGTTGCCACGATGCTTTCCCATCGTATACCACCAAATAAACAACGGAAGAAATTCTTAAGCTATTAAAAACTAGTTTGGCTGGGAAGAGAATGGATTTGTTCATATTTAACAGGCAGATAAGTTAGTATTGGCAATGCTGTAAACATGCGCATTGCAAAATTGTAATGGGAGCGCCAAGTTTGAACGCGCTGGAGGAGAAGGCGCAATATTGCGCAAAACCAACAAAATTGTATCGGGATTGTTTACAAATGCCTGTGATTCACACGTCGGAATTTCACGTCGATCAAAAATTCCAGGCATGCGTTGCGAAGAATAATACACAATTTGCATCGTTACAGTTTTATGCAGAATATATATTTAGAATCAATGTTATTAGCTATGCGTTTCCGTTCTAACGTAAACAATGAGAATATAAGTACAGGACTAGATATAGTAACGCATGGCGGTTTTGTCCTAGCCGTAGTAAAACCTAATATACGAAACAGCGAGTCCATTATATGGGTGTTTGATGACGTGTACAATGCTCTCTTTTCTAAAGAGTTTAATTGAAAATCATTATATACATAATAGTAATCGTAGAGTAGTCAATTAAGTGCATCCTACGCATTCCTTGTTGGTTGTTTTGCTCTCTATGTTCTGTTCTGTTCTACTATCCATCTAAAGATAAATGGATATTCATCGATGATCGCGCTCCCCGAATACTAAAATATGGTTAATACACTCGTATTACGAATAGGTATTGAATGTGAGTCTGTGTGTGTGTTTTTTTCTCGTTATCGTTATCCTAAACTATTGTAGTTCATTATTCGCAAATGTCGTCGTTATATATCTTTACGGATTACCAGATATATATATTATAGTAAAAATTACTCACACGGTACGATAGTATTGGAATATGCAAATTTCGCTAAAGATCCTCCAATGTATAATTGTATAAGAGATGTGCATGTACGTTTTTTTTTTTCATTCTTCACATACATATTTCGTATTGTTTTCGGCAAATACCGGATAGGATATAAAATATGAGAAATCAGCCAAACGCGAGAGAAAGAGTGTTTACGATCATGCTCGCCGAAAACAGTAAATGCAATGCTTGATTGAAATTACGCCGTACAATAGCTATATGTTTCACCTTTCACCCCACCCGATATCATTGCTAACATCATTATGTTAAGAGTGTAAATTTTACAAAATTTTCGTACAACAGCAAATAATATAACGTACGAATGGGCGCAATATGAAGGTGCAGACATTCGTTTAGTATAGACAATGTTTGTACTTAGGTACGCATTAACATAGCGCATTCAACAAGGTAGATAAGTGTAATTTGATACAATAATTTCGTATATGCAGGTACAAATCATATTTGCGCAACGATATACCTATCAACGCACCCATTTGCTTTTTCATAATTTTTCCCAATTTGTATAATGGACAAAATGAATCTGTTTTATTGTAAATTGCAGAGTTTATATTGGCACCTGTGTGAATAAAATGAACTTAATTCGTTTCCCATTGCGTCGAATTAATAATAATACTGAATGAATACACATAATTCATGATAAAGTGATTGTTGCGGCGCCGAAAGTAATACATCATTAAAATGAATCCGTTCAAATCAAAGAGATTCAGTCTTGTAACATTCAAAAGAAATGTTTCAGATTATGAGAGGATGCAAAGTCTTATTTCTGTGCCGCTGTTATTCTAATTTTAAATCAAATTTCAATTGATTCATAGTTGAACTTCGGTGGCTTGCGTTTCAATTATGTTTCTCAAACAACTGGCCATGAATTGATGTCAAATGCATAAACGATAGCTCAAGTATACAGCTAATATCCCAAAAGCAAGAGTAAATGAAATTATCACAAAAAATAGTTCGCATACTAGATAATAATAATTAATAATATATAAAAAGTTCAAACGCACGCCTAAAACGGATATAGGTTCTTTTCTTCACGCGATGACCACCAACAGGTTTAAATTTGAGTAAATTTCCAATACAAAACATAACAAATATTTTTTTGACTAATTGTGTAAGCAGTGATCGCACGTTTGGTCATGGCAACTCAATATTCACGATGCAATCAAAACTACACGCATAAAGAAGCAATTTTTCAAAAATCGAATTCACAACAATACTAAAAATGTATAAATAAATAAATATCCAGATCGCGATGCGCACAATCACTGTGCAGAGCACAGTTATTCCAGCAATAACAATATAAAAGGACACAATCTGGAATTAAAATAAGCAAAAAGCAACAAGATGATGAGATCAACAATCCGTGCAGTATGTGAGTCGAATCCCTAAAAAGTAATCGAGTGACGCAGAGTGTTGATTCGATTTGATTGCGATTTTGATTTAATCATCACGCGCCGCGACAAGCGCTCGTCGTGCTCGCGAACGCGCATTCGTTTCCGGTAGTTCACAACATTTGCGCTTTACGACAGTTGCACAGCCATTTGATAATTCGCGCGTTGCGTTCGACGATCGACGGCGGCTCGCTGGGGCGGTACGCAGCGTTCGCACAGTAATCGACGTTGTCGATCGGTCGGCTCGAGTCGATCGTCGACACGTCCGAGAAGAACACGGGCGACTCTGACGAGCGGCTGTTGCTCAGCATGTCCTCGTAGCTATCGCTCGTCAAGCCCAGATGCTCGAAAAACTGCTCCAGATGGCTGACGGGCGGTTCGGCGGGCCGCCAGTACCGATCGCTGATATCCGACTTGGACCTCAGAATGGGCCGATCACGTTTGTAGCGCAGGCACTTCTGACGTTTGAACGTCGATGGCGGAGGCAGTTGCGATTGGAGCTGCTGCATCGTCGCCGGGTAGAGTTGTCGCGTGCGACAGTCGCTTTCCTGGCAACAGTAGTAGGACGAGCCGCCGCTGTGTTGCGTACTCGAACCGGAATCACGTCGAATTTCCTGAAACTTAAATACAAAAAATCGATATGATAACAGAAAAAACAATACTAAGTGATTCATGTCATATTCAAAAGTTCATACTTGTCGTGGTGGAGGCGCCGGTTCACTGCGCTGCGTATAGTGGCCGCTCGAACCGCCGCTATCCCTATTCGAAAGACTCTTATTGCTGCTCTTATTCGAACTGGGCTCCACGCGGCAATGCAAATCGGGTAAACTTTTATGGCAGCGCTGCGCATACTCAGCGGGTGGACTCAACGGGCCCAATTGTTCAACGCTCAGTTCTTCGGCACTATCGCATACTAATAATTGGCGCAGCTTGTTTTGCAGCAAATCGCTGCTGCCGGAATGCACGGAACGTCGATGTGATAATGGAGGCAATGATCTTGATGGTGAAACAGCCATGTCTGTAACATGTGCAGAAGGAGACATATTTAAAAGAGGTTCTTTATTTGTCAACATACGCAGAAACACATGATGTTCAAAGCACTTCACTATGTGACAAGAATAAATCCTCCCGCTGTATGGTTTTAAATTTAGATCAAATACTCTCTTCATGTGGTAATACATACATACAGACATCATAAATATCTCCACCGAAAGTTAACTCAAGTTTCATAAACTGTGTATCTAATTTTATTATGAATACGAGTATCACGTTGTACATTGTTCACAAACATCGCGATCGATTAGTGTAATCTAGTTGAATACACATAATATAGAAGTTATGAAAAGTGCAAATACTTAATGACTATTCTAAATCATAATTACTCATAAGTGAATAATGAAATGAATGCAAATGAGTTAAATATTGAGCTTGTATTGAACATGCAAGCAACTGACTAAGCAAAGTTATTGATAACAATTGCATTTTGCAAACAAAATTTCAATACAATCCACATTAACAAAACATCAATTTTATTGTGGTATTCTCCTCATAAATTTCGATTGCAGAAAAATGCCGATTTGGCATAAAATAATAAATTACACATAAACATGCCTTAAATTTAACGGTTTTTATATGATATTAATAATACTCAATTGATTAGGAAAAACTGAAAATAAACTTACATTGCGGAAGCGTTGTCGGCCGATAATTCGTATTATGTCCTGTCACATTAACTGATTTGCTTCTGGTATATGTGCCATATCCAGCTGCAAAATTTGGTGCAGGTCTCACAGGAAGCACTTGAGTATTATCACGCACAACTTCGGATTTCACGTAAAAAGGCTTGCTCTCTGCCAACAGTTCCACAGCTGACTTTCTCTTGGTTCTCATGCTCTGTGACTTGGTCAGTGTTGGATACATCATTGTGGCCATTGCAAAGCACTTCTTTGTGAATTATTACACCTATGCATAGATTCTGGCAGTATACAATTGCTGAAGTAGATTGTGCATCATTTGAGACCACCACTATGATAATCCAAATGTTCTGTATGAAACCACCTTCTGCAAATCACCAAGCAAAAATGACATTGTTAATTGTCTCAACATGAATAAGGCCTGCAGAGATTGATGGATAACTAACAAATGTTTATAGTGTGCACTTGATTGTAGTAGATAATAAAGCATTGCACATGTCGCTATTCTATTCAACATTAGAAATTTCACTTTTGACAACAATGTTATTGCTTCTATCATAACTAAAATGTGCAAGTGCAGGAAGTTGGTGTATTACGCGAAGAATTGCGAAAACATCAACGCAATGTTACGGCAAACATAAACAGATATGCGCAAGCAGTTTTGGCACAGCGCACCGTATGCATACGCAAACCGTATGCCCAAAATATCGTATTACAAACAATGATAATATACGTGTAATATTGTAATATGCAATACGAATACGTACCGTTTGATTAACATCTTAATTGTAGTTGCAATGGTCATTGAAAACGTACACTTTGTGCAGCGACTGTTATTGTTCACCGATCGGCTCGTCCGTCGCCAGTATTATCACATGTTGAAGTTGATCGTTTTTTTTTTTGCGAAACTTTTCGGGCCGAAACTTGTTGTGGTCAACAATTCGCGTAAACACTACTGACCGACTGACAGAAGCACCGCACGGCCATTTTACATTGTGCCCAGCTGATTGTCAGACGAGTGTGTGCAGCACATCTCTTCGCATTTGGCGAAACTCTTCCGTTTGCATGCGTGCGTTGGGTGCGTTGATCGCCTGCGCGCGCGCTTCGGCACGTAATGCACTCAACCACCACGCGCGCAGCTGGTCCCAGCGGCGAGCATGTGAATGTTACCTAGGTGCGTTTGGGTGCTTTGAACGCTGTTGGCGGCGCGCGTGGGAGGGGACATTGAAGTTCATTTCGCATCCATTCGCATTCAAAAATCAAACTGTAATGCCAGGTTTTTCTTCGTAACAAAGTGACACCGACCGGCCACGAACCAGCTGTTTTGTTATCGCTTTAAATTCGATAGCAGACGTGGTACGAAATGTACTGTAGACGGTGAGAGGGTGTGTCCCGTGGACGCGCCCCCCAAAATCCGCACAAAAGAAAAAGGGTCAATAGGGTTGCCATAACACCGGTTGTCTAATTGTAAGCGATTCAATGCATATTTACAAACTCCTATAACTTAACGGAGTATAATTTTAAAGGTTTTAAATGTGTGCCTTCATGTAACTTGCCGTTTTTTGCAAAAGGATTTAGAAAGGAAATAATATTTTTTAATTGTTTTTCGCATTTGGCAACCCTATATGCGATATGCA
The DNA here is from genome assembly GCA_030264135.1 of Myllaena sp. GC000078. Taxonomy (NCBI): domain Eukaryota; kingdom Metazoa; phylum Arthropoda; class Insecta; order Coleoptera; family Staphylinidae; genus Myllaena; species Myllaena sp. GC000078. The sequence goes on from JARJDR010003148.1 coordinate 39,082, forward strand.
AAGTTGATGCAAAACTTTCTTAAGTTTTATCTTTTGCATCCCTGTGATTAAATCGCAGTGCTCAGAGAAAAAATTGATTATTATTTGAGAACATTTCAATCCATCCATAATAAAAGTCTTATAAGAAATAACATTTAACTTTATAATATCCAAACATAATTTTATTCCTTACTTTTTCAAAAATAACTTAATAGATTCTCAGAATAATTCTTATTATGTATATACAATATTTACAACCGTTTTAATGAACAATAATTAACATTCGTCAATCTTCAGTCTCAATAATAGTCTTACACAAAATTGTAAACAATTTTGTGTTATACAAAATTTGCTTCGTCGATGGCAACGACGGTACTATTTTTTGACACTGGGACCGGGACCAGGACTGCGTGCAGGTGGTGCACCCGGCTTATTCTTAGGATTGGTAGCCACCTTCCGCACAATGGGCCGCGGAACCTTAATCGGTTGCACAGGTCCCAACGTAAGTACAGACGAGATGAGGTCCTGTGGCGTGTTACGGTTGGCGCTCGCCGCCGCTGGACTGAGAATCGGTAGCGCGTACATTCCATGTGGACTCGCGTTTGGCAGTGGAATGTAATGGAAGATGCCGTAGTTCGTCAGACGCTGGGTGATACCCGGTATCTTTAAATCAATGAGCGGTATGCCGAATTCCGGACCGGTGGTCGTCCGATGGTAGAGCTTGCGATGCTTCATCAGCAGCTTCGTGTCGGCGAATTTTGATGGGCACAGGTGGCACTCCAAACCACCGCCACCGCTTTGGTTTTGGGGCTGCTTAGGTGGCGGTCCAGCTTTGGGCTTGTTAGTGGGCCTCTGCGCGTTTTCCTCTTGTGTTAAATCGACCGTGGATATTTTATCATCCTATAAAACACAAAAAATAACTGTCCAATTAATACATACTGTAATTTTGCAAGCAATATTCCTACACATACCTTCTTTTTGGCATTGTTTGGTGTAATAATGCACACATCCTCGTTGAGATTGATCGCAACAGGCGCATCTTTGGATGCCGGCGACGTTGAAGAGCGGCGGCTGTCCTTCGGCTTACAATTGGCGGTGGTGGTGACTGTGATACCGCGTGCTGCAAGCACATCGGCAACCTCTTTCGCCTCAGTGTGCGCGCTCTCCGCCTCCTTCACGGCCTGCGTCACTTTCTCGGGCAGGTGCAAGTTGTCTGCGTTGCCCACGTTGCCGTGTATGCTTTGTATTTGCGGCATGCTCGATGTTTTTTTGCTGACGGCGACTACCTGGCAATCGGCGTCGTCATTTTGGCCGTTCATCAAGTTATCGATGCGCACGCGTTTTGAAGCGGGCGCTTGACTGGGCGCGATTTTCGGCAGCAGTCGTCGTTTACCCGGTGGTGCGGGGGGTGCTGATTCGTTGGGCGAACGGAGCGCCTCTTGCAGAATGGGCATTCGAGGTGGGCGCGGTTCTAGCCGTGGACGGATGCATACATTGGGTCGCCGCTGGGGCACATTGTGCGGTGGAGGTCGCATAGTCGGCGCCGGCTGCCTGTGATAGATCGGCGGCGGAGGCATGCGATGGGCAGGCGCTTGCATTTGTTGCGATTGGTGATGCATGCCGCCCGGATGCGGCGGTCGGCTTGGCTGCTGCATGGGTGGTCGATGCAGCTGTTGTTGTTGTTGTTGTTGTTGTTGCTGCTGATGCAATTGTTGTTGCTGCTGTTGATGCTGCAATTGTTGTTGACGCATTTGCGCATGCTGCTGCTGGATCACCGACTGTTGTTGCGGAGGCATATGCGGGTGCGGCGGCGGGTGATAAGGTTGTGGTTGCTGATAGTAAATTTGTTGATTGGGATATTGATAAGGCATTGCTGCAAGCGGAGGCGCTGGCCCGTACATTGGTGGCGGCGGCTGCGGTTGTGGCTGCGGCGGATGGTACATTTGCGTGGGATACTGATGTGGTGTCGGCTGAACGGGCGTCGGAAACTGCTGAATGTTGATCAGCACGTTCTGTTGGTGCATGCCGCCGACATTTGATGGTTGCATGCGGGACACCTGCTGTGTGAGCTCATTAATCGGCAAATTGCGCAGGGATGCCAATGGATTCGTGCTGTTGTTGTTGCTGCTGTTGCTAATCAGCGCGCGACTCTGTGAGAATTGCGGCGATGCGCTGACAATGTCGGCGGGATTGAAATCCGGATCGATGGTAGTGAAGCCCAGATCCTTGGCGCGATCGTTATTGGTAAAGAGGCTGGACATAATGTCGTTGCAGCCGGCCGACGCCGATGGTGTTGTTGATCGGGCCGCATTGTCGGGCTGCACGCGATTCGATTGCAGCAGGCCGGTCTTGATGCGGATCTTGGGCAGTTCGGGGGTGTCAGGCGGTGGTGTCGGCTCACCTCCTGGTATCACGACCTCCGTCTGCTTATTGCGCGCATCGTACTCACTGATCATAGCATCTTCGATGTCTTCTTCGGTATTGCTCAACGTCACGTCCGTGTCGGCGAGTTCGTCGGTGAGATCAAACTCCACATCGAGTGTATCGCAAATGTCCGCCAGCGTGTCGCCGTTGGTTTTTGGCGCTTCGGCCGTCTGCTCTGACTGCGTTTCATCTACAGCCGTCTGCGCTGGCGGCGTTTCAGCCACGGCCGTGGCCGTTGGACTCGTCGATTCCGCCGTTATGGGGGTGATGGGGAGTGTGGGCGAATAAACGACGCGATAACCGTTCTCCTTCGTGTTCTGGATCGTTAGCTTAAGCGGTGTTATTTGGTGTCGTTCGAGTATGACTTTCGGCTGCTTCACGTGGTGCAAAAGATGACTGTAGAGAGCCTCGCGTGTTTTGTATACAGAATTACACTCGCGGCAATTCAACGATTCGATCTCGCCTGTAATAAAATGTAAAATGGATTAGAATCTATGCATTAGCAATTTTAATTAGTGAAGGAGAAGACAAAAACTCTAACTGAATTCAAAAAATGCCCAAAAATTCTGTTAGGTATCAACAACGGGGAATTAAAAAAACGCACCTTGTGAATGGAACGTATTAGTTCCATCGGTCAAATTTGCCTCTACCATGGTTAGACTGCAACAATAAACAAAAAAACATAAAAAACACATTCCATAAAATTGCATAGCGAAACTTACGAGCATCATCGAATAGTACTAACTTGATTTACAAAATACACCAAAAAAATATTTAGTAATTCGTCCCTAAATTAAGTTTTAAAAGTAATTGTCCGGTGTATATTCTCACCCCTTCAAAACTTCGATAATACACCAACGCAAATGCACGCGGTATAATGACACTCGTTTTGAGCGAGCGCACACGCACACAACACACGTTTGAAATATAGCGACGCGGCGCACACCTACGGATATCGGGCGCACGGCCGTTCACTCAACCAGATGCAGAGCGCGCGCAGGCAGACGCGGCAAACCACCGCCAAGAGTGCAAGAGGAGTGAATCGCGCGCAAGCGGAACAAAGCCCACGAATGCCCAAAGCCCACACTGACCGGACCCGCGGCAATACGGCAACGTGCGGGATCCATGCGCAGGCATTGGATCCTACGGTGGTGGGGCAGCGCGATAGAAAGTGATGACTGCCGCTTGGCATCCGCGTCCGACGCACGCGGCCGCAAGCAACGACGTGAAACGGCTAGAAAGGCGCCGACAGAGATGGATGACGGGTATGGGTCTACGGAAATCCCCCACCACTTTCCTCATCAGTGCGCAGATGTGTTCCATTATGTTCCCCAGCACTTGCGTGTTGCCGTGTTGCATTGTGTTCACTTGATGAAACCAATGGATCCCCCCCACTACTGCGGCATTCCGTCTCATTCCACCTTATTAGCTCGCGTTCGGAGAATCCGTTAAACTTATGATAGAACTGTACTCCCACGTCGCAGCTTTCTATATTTGTTTGGTTCGCTGGTACCTACATTCCTACACGGCTAGGCATCGTGGAATTAAACATTTTTTGTTGAGTGGGCATAATTGATACGTGGTTTTGTTTGCGGGTCCAACCTAACGAGGCCCCACGTTGTTATGGTGGGGGGCAGAGAGAATGTATAAAAGCATAATTATAACCTTGGATTCGCGTGGGTTATTATTTATGTATTTGCTTTGATTCACTCTACAAATACCTTAGTGATGGATACGCGGTTTGTAATGTGGTTTACCGATAACAACCTTGATATGATTTATAAATAGACTAAACCAAGTATATAAGCAAACATTATTGTTTGTTACAAAATCATATTTTATGGTTCTACGATGAACATATTTTAATAATAATTTTCATTTTACTGGGTAAAAGTTATTAAGAAGTTATAACTAATTAAAAGAGTATGTTATCAAATAAATATTTTATAAATGTAATATACCTGCTAAAGAAGACTAATGAAACACAGAACAATACTCACAACGAATTCAAGCAGCTTACAGCTCAGAATGCAGAACCATTCTGTTTATTGATCGACGTGAGTAGACGTCGTCAGAAACGGCAACAGCGCGCAACGTTCGGTTACGAACCCGTATTGGTGGAGATACCGCAGTGGGGGGAAACTGCGTGGCAGGAGGGTTCAGAGTCCACAAAAACACTCGGATTACATAAATACCAAACCTAATACAAGTATTATATTGCAGTAATTAATATTCATCACGCCCCCACTCTCATACTAATACATTGCTATCTTATAATAATGTTATGTTTGCTTTCTCACCAAATGCAAATATTTGTTATATGATATAAAACATGATTACATTACTGCATTATAATTTTATGATATAGCTTTAATGTTTGTATGAAACCTAATAATTAGCAAAACAAACAGGTTTGTGATGCTAAGGATTAGGTTTGCTAAGAATAGAAACATCCGTATGCGCTAGGTCGCTAGGATTTTCACTCATAATGCGCATTAGTACAGATAAAGCAAATGTTGGCGTTCTGCAAGAGCAGTGTGCGCTTGGCTTATTTATTGAGGTCAACGCGCTAGTGTGAATGCATATATGCATGGTAGTCGTAAGCGCGGTTGGCATGTTTGTTGGTTGGTGTTGAAACCGGTATCCACGAATAGACTGGCGGCAGCTGCGGCGCGGCGGTGCCGCGTCGCCGGCGAGTCGCTCACAAAATGAAAAAGGACGACAAGAGCATGTTTTTGTTGGGGGCTTTGTGAGCGCTTCCACGTAAACGCTCACTCACACAGCGAATGCATACCAGAACCCCGCAACAGGCAGCAGCTGCGGCTGAATTCATTATGGTTGAGTGGGTTTTTATGTATGCGTCACGCTAATAATTTAGTTCCATAAAACCTGTTTTTCTCAATTTCAGAACTTAATGGCTATAATTAGCTATTAAAACCGAACCATGCCAGCCTACAAACAGCAATAATTATCATACCCCAATAAAAAACATATACCCATGAGGTTTATTGCAAAAAACATAAAAAAATATTTTTGCCGAGTAATACAAAGTACCTCGCAATGCACACAGTACGAAGTTCGTGAGGCAATAACTAGAAAGAGATGAAAAAGCTCAATTTGGCACCAATCCCCCCCTTTTGTGGCAGGCCTGCTGGCGAGGCAAATTGCGAATGGCGTGCGCGGCGTGGTATGTCGAGACCACATTCCAGCCCCTTCTTCGAAAACATGTGTGCGCATCGTGTGATGCTATCGCTATTTCCGCCGAGTGTAAAGCGTTTGCAAACGGATCGAGCTTACCACGCGCGCTCAGTGGGAAGAGAGATAGAGAGCGACTAGGCGACGTTGCCACTTATCGGTTGCCAGGCGACGGCGGCGTAATATGTGAGAGCGCACGCTTGCGCGCGGTGAGAGATTAATGCTAGATCGGCGCGTAGGGTCGAGGTCGCCCACTTTGGGTCTCACACCGCATGGGAAATCGATGCGGCAGCGTAGCGCTTTGTGTAAAAGTGCCACGTGCACACCGACGTTGCCGTCTACAAGCTGGGAAAGGACGACTGACGCTAAACGTTGATTGCTGTTGCCCGTCGCGCGATTTTACTGAGCTTCCTTTTATGTATACTTTGGCGCCCGCGGATGGAATGCCTTATGCTTATATAAAAATACAATTCTTTTTACAAACCTAGTGTCTATGAAATGTTTACATAAAATATGAAATTTAATGGAATGATAGTGTGGGAGCCATATTTGCAGTCGGGTGGAACGATAATTAGGTGAAGATAAGGAATTGGTATGCGGGCTGATATAGTGAACGAATGCGATAACATTGTATCGCCTGCGGACTTTGAACGGTTGATAATTTATCGATATGGGTTCTAACCTTCAACAGTCTGTAATTTATTAGTTACTATTGCTATAATTTACGTCATTTATTCTATATGTATAATATTTATTATTTAAAAAGGAATAATGTTTTTCATTTTCAAGCTTGGCAGCATAAATGTAATGGAAAGTAATTTAGTATGAACATAGCGTAATTTTTGTTGCAATTTCTAGTAGTTTATTAGATTTACACTCGTTATGCATGATTTAGCTATTTATGATTTTTGTAGGAACAATATTTTTGATAAAAATATGTTCATACGTTCCTGTTATACGTATTAAGCTAAAGAAATAGCAAATCTAAACTTGTCCGTTCTCCCTTATTTAAAATACACATACTAATGAATCAAATGTATCCTTGTAAACTCAAAGAATAGACAAAAAGAGAAGAAAAAAGAACGATGTTCTAACTACTATCGACCCACATAACACAGCACAAAAACCGAACGAACAAGGTATGTAGTTGAAAGCTTATAGCCGTAGACGAATCAATAATTCAACACATTTCCAATAGCTAGAAGGCTATCGAGGCTATCTAAGAAGATAATTAGTGACCAAACCCGTTTATTGAAGTATTCCTCACAAAAAATTCTAATGTCACCCATAACTTTATCTGGTATACAAAATTTTTATTATTTGAATCATGTTTGAACCACTCAACGTCAAACATTTCATTTGATTACTTTTTTAGTAGAATTTGTTATTGTTTGAAAAAAAAATCTCTTTTTTTAGTCAAATAGAAGCGGCATTATCACGTTTTTCGGCAGATTATTTTTTATTATAGTACATTTGCGCTACTGAGACGTATATTCTTGAAATGAGCTACTAACGACCTGCTAAATTATACAAAGGCCCATAAACAGAATATTGCCGGATTATTGAAAGACAACAAGCAACAAGCATGTGATTGCCTTTTTTGTAACATTGCCTTTGTTTACTTTTGCCACGCGTATACTTGTACTTATCCGAACGCAGGTTGAGTACTTAGAAAAAACGGTGTAAAATATCTGCTCAACTCACAATACAATATCTGACAATACAATACGGACTTACTCCGGCATATAAGCATAAATTGCATTATTACTGAAATGTAATCAACATGACGAATATGGAAAACGATACTAATCCGAATGGTAAACGAATACGAATATATTTACCCTATTTCATTACGAGATTCTTCCTTCAAACGCCGCAAATTGGGTTTTCTTCGACAGATTTTCACATGATCACTGATATTAAACATTACTTATGCGGCGCCGTTTGCAGCCAACTCGTAAATTAGCAATACAAGCGTTTGCAATAAACAACTGGAATAAGGATAAGACGTTGCAAACCATGCGCACAGGTGAACTGTTGTCTGTGCGGCACTGACTTTGCAGTTGACGACGGAACTCGATATGCGATCAATGTGTGTGTGTAGTAACAAAGATATATCGCAGAGAGCGTTTTTATGGAACGTCTTCGTAAACATGTGCAATGTGCAGTTCATATGCATGGACGTATTTTGAGAGTTTGAGACTTTCCTACAATTGTTTCAAAACGAATGAATGCAAAATATTCCCCAAAAATTCCCACTGCAATTTCGTTTTGATTACTGCCAAATTATTGTTTTGCAGGCAGACGCCCGTTATAGCAACTTGCTCCGTGAGTGCATGGTCGTTTTCACAATGCATAAGTGCAAAACATATGCCTCCTTATAACACGTGCTTGCTACTTTCGTTTTATTTGTATTTTGTTGGAAGTTCTATTTTAATCGTCACTATAAGTTTGAGACATCTTTTTAGGTTGTTTGAAGACTTTGTAAAACCTTTTCTAAATAGCTTTCAACTAAATAGCTAATTGCGCATACGTAATGCGGGTCGCCCTGGATTTTGAATGATTCAAACATTCAAGGCTTGTCAAGCGCATTAAATCAATTTGAATCGTTAGGCTGTGAGGGTGAGGTTTAGGTTTAGTTGTGGGTAGGGCTGTCTTCCGACGGGGTTTTCTCCGGATTTGTCCTAGTTTACATGGCGTTCGGGGAACGTCCAGAGGGGGGGGGGATAAAAACTGTCAGGGATAAACCCGGTCATTTCTTATGTCCGGGGAAAATTTTCAATTTTTCATAGTTTTTGTTCGGGATACAAAATAAAACTGATGGCAACCCTAGATGTGGGGTTATTATAAAAAAAAATTAAAAAAACTGACCGTTCCTGCTGCATGCCGTTCGGAGTACCAGCCTGCGTTGATCTGCGGCTTGTCGGGAGGGTCTGAATCCTCCACATGCCGCTGCTCCTTTCACGTTC
>JARJDR010003161.1:0-13962 GCA_030264135.1 Myllaena sp. GC000078
AGTATATAATCAAACGCAGCGCTAATGAATAATTAATAATCAGGTACATGATAATATTCCAACAAGGCTTGATGATCTTGTACCAGATAATGGTTATTAAAATGACTATCCAGTGAACATGAATATTACCAAACGACAAAAGAAATAAATATGATCACGCATGTCGCATTACAAACGTTACAAACACAATACGGTCAACCGTAAACCACTAGAACTCAAAAGTTCAGGTCATGATTGAATAATTGATCAGACACCGAGCACTTAGTCAGCTAATTCTAACTCCATCAAATTGTTTGCAATTAATATCAAACATGACTGAAAAGCTCCTCAAGTATTCCTCAAGTTTTCTTCATCAAAAACTGATAAAAACCAATACGAAATGTATTTAATACTAATATGTTTCATCTTCCAATTAGTCAAACAAAATTATGCAATTGCATCAATTGATTACGATAAGAAATGGCAATTGATTGAAGATCCAGATTTAACAACAAATTTTTGTTGCATACCAGTCTGTAAAACTGGAGATTATACAACAACCACTTTTGTTGTAGAAGAAGCCAACAACTCTCTACAACTTCTCAATGACTACCTCACAAACTGTAATTGTAAGAGTATGCAATTAATACAAGTATTCAAGACTCAAGACGAAAAGCAAAAAGAAACGGATCCTTTTGCAAAAATGGAAAGCAAGTTGAAACTACGATCGTTTATTATCATACTGGAAACAACTAATATTGTGAGCTTATCAACTGCTTTGATGTTTCCCACCAGAAACTATATCGATGCAAAATTGCAAATTATTATCGCCCAAAAGATACAAGTAACCAATCATAGCTTTGAGTTCAAGCTGTTCAATAACTTTCTGTGGGATTCACATATCATCCATTACATAATCATGTACCGTTCAGAAGAAGAAGGAAACACAATCATGAGTTATGATCCGTTTTCAAACAAAACTAGGAAATACGAGTACTTAAAACCGACGTTTGAATCTTTATGGAGCAACCGTTTGGGATCGTTAAATGGATACGAATTCCACGTAGCGATGATGAACGACCCACCACGTAACTATTACGAGAAGGATGTCTTCTATGGAGAAGACGTCGAACGTCTCAAAGTAATCACCTCCGCAATGAATGCAACGTACACAATGAAAGTGTTTGAAGACTACAAGGCCATTAACAGCCTAGTGCGTAATGCAAGCGTGGATATTACTTTCGCGCGACGCTTTGCACTAGCTGCCGGTAGCGAGCTAGTCAACCCGCTGAAACCCTCCCTTTTGGAGTACGTGGTCTGCGCCGTACCACGCTCTCGTCCACTACCCCAATACCAACAGATCTTCAATATCTATTCGAGGACTTTATGGCTAGTACTTTGTGTCCTCTTTTTTATCTGCGCGCTGACTTTGGGTCTCTTCCCCGGGGCACCATCCCCATCAGAATGCATCCTTCACGCCCTGTCGATTTTCCTAGCCTTGTCTTTTGAGACATCAAAGACCTTGAGGACACCCGTATCAACGCATATTATACGAACCACCTGGACCGTATTTGGGATTTTGGTCTCAGTGGGATTCGCTTCCCAACTGGGGAGTAATCTCGTGGCAGTTGCCTACCACCCCGAGATTGAAACGATTGGGGAACTTGCCGAACGCGGTGACCTACGTTTGGGATTTATCGATGGGTTTCAAAAAGTGATCTTCGCGAGTGTGCCCGAATTGGTCGAGATGGAAGTGGTCCGTTTCGCCAATCTTTTTGAGCTCTCCAAGCATATGATAGCGGCTGACGGACGCACGGCGTATATTGGTTTACGCAGTGTCCTCGAAAGGATCGCATTTGCAAAGGGCGCGGATGGAAGGCAGAAGTATCGCTTTCTTGATAGAGTTGTGATACCGGGGTTCAACGTCTATGACACAACGAACAGATCGATTTGGGGGCGCCGCATGGAAAGCATGCTCGATGCATGTTTTGAAGGGAACCTTGCCAAACGTGGCACGCAAAAGATTGCCATCACCGCAGGCGATGGTAAACGACCTGTGCAGATTACAATCTGGCATCTTGCGGGCGCGTATATGATTTGGTCCGTTGGCCTACTAGCTAGCGTCGTGACATTTCTTTGCGAACGATTTACAAACTTATTTAAAAAGCCATAATTTGTGTATTAAGTGAGACTTATAAATATATAAAACTAGATTAGATTAGGAATTTTCGCTCTCTTTGTGCTTGCATTTCGTGCAAGTGTAAAAGACGGTTTGGCCCTCGTCGGCGGAGCGCAACTGCACCGTGGCGTAAGACATGCGATCGTTGGCGCACTTGGGGCATTTGCGTTCGACGACCGGGCCCTCATCCTCGTCGGGGTTGGCCTGCTGCGCACGCTGCTTCTCGTCCTCGTCCTGCTTCTCGCATATCTCCACCGAATTGAAATGCACCGTGTATTGCACCTTGGCGTTACCAAAAACTAAACCAACTTTGTGACTTCTACTCGAGAATTGTTATGAGGTTCTTACCGTCAATAGGATATTCCCTTTTGCAAGTGTAACAGATTACATTGCCTGAGGCTTGTATTAAAGGGAGAATCGAGCCGCAGTCGGCGCAGAAACCGGGACTTGTGTGGAATATTGTTTTTGTTGCCATTATTTCAAATTAATTACAACGTGGTTTCTAAGCAAAGCAAAGGTTATGTTCGTCAGCTGACGACTCAGCTGTAATTTCGTGCTTTGTTTATGTACACATTTCCCACTGTTTCCCACACGGCGCCTATTAATAATTACGACGATGCTGTGAAGTGAATTCATTGCCACCGCGAGAGCAAAACCGCGCCGAAAAAGTGGGGCATCATGATTCGCAGTTGGTCGACTTTCAAGGCGGCTGGCATTGTCAAACAACAAGCGAAACAAGTTATAAATAATCGCAAACAAAAACACTCCTAGCAAATCACCAGCTGCACAATGACTTCTTGCTATTCCTTAGACTAAACATGAAATTACGGTAAGAACCCTTGCAACAAATCAAACGTATTTAATTTCGGGTGACCTCTTAAATTTCCAGCATCAACACTGCTTCAGGACAAGATGCAGTGTCAAAATCTACATGACCTCTTTTTGCTGCTGCGGCACGACGGCGATCAGATCCTCGACGCCCGCAGCAGACTCACGCTCTCCACATCGCTCCTGCACCAGGTCAATGAAGCCCTGCATCAGATCGTGCCATCCAACACTGACCAAGAAGACCACAACCACAACATCCTCTTCAACTTTATGGAGAAAACCCTAGCCTTGAAACTCTTCAATGATATTGACTACCATGAACATGGCTTGATTGATATCCACATCTTCAGCAATTTGAAACTGCTAGAGTTGCACCGACTCAGTGTGCATTTCCTACGCGGTTTGAAAACCCTTCGCGCGCAATTAGAGTATGTGACGTGCAACCGTAGCGCGGCGGCGCTGAAAGACGTGCTGGAGCTCTGCGGAGGCGACCAAAGCCAAGGCTATGTGTGGAGCTCGTTGAAAGAGGCAGCCTTCACGCATAATCATTGGCGCGCGTTAGATAACAGCCTGGAGTTTGTACCCGCGCTGGAAAGCCTTGATCTGAGTTACAATAAGCTGCACTGCATCGAGTATGTGAACTATCTGCGGAATTTGCAGCATCTCAACCTCTCGAATAACGACCTAAGCGTGCTGCCCAACTTCACCTGCGACGGGCTGAAGACTTTGATCCTTCGGCACAATTACATCGAGCGCGTGGATGGATTGAGGTGTTTAACCCAGTTGGAATATTTGGATGTGAGTTGGAATTGCGTGCTGGAAACCGGGGAATTGCACGCATTGAACAAGTTGAAACGCTTGTCATTCGCGGGGAATCCGATCAGTTACCACCCGAATTACCGAACGTTGGTGTGCGCGTGTCTCTCAAGTGGTCTGCAAAGGGATTTCCAATTGGATGGCAAGCCATTGAACGGTTTGGAGGTACGAGCATTGAGTTCAGCACCAGTGCAAAACCAGAGTGATGTGAGTAGTCAATCGGATACGGTGTCGGATGATACGATTGTTATCCTACTGACGAGTGAACAACGAGAGGGTTTACCCTCGTTCGGATCGTTTCAATCCTGCGCGACGGGGAATACGGTGATTGAACGCAGGGAGCAAACCTCCGATATGGAGGTGAGCGCCACGAGCAGTGATATGGGGCGCCCGACAAGGATATTCGACCTGAACTTGGGTCTAGGGATGCAGATGCATGATAGCGGGATTGTGACTGGGACGTTGCGACCCGCCTCACCGGTTGATAGCATCGGCTCCGCGGAGTCGCTGCACCAGGAGGTGACGAATCTCAAGCGGTTTAGTGAGAGCGATATTGAGATTTTAAGCAATCCGAGCCAAAGCAGCATCGAAGTGCTGCATGAATACTCAACGCCGAAGTATGTTCAATGACTACATTGATTATGCATGGTATTAAAATTAAAGTATTTGTTGTTTCTGATACAGATGTGTTCTATCGACAATCATTTGCGCTAGCAATTTGTCCGGTATGTGTCCGGACGAGGATTTGAAGAAGGTGGGCGAGGAATTACATCGCTCACTTTAATATCCGCAAATACCACAAAATATTTGGCTTTAATTTATCGTTAATGATTAAATAGATGATTGAAGGGGTTATGCGCATTATGTAAAATTTTTATCAATTCTACCTTTAACGCTTTTTGCACGTGGGGAAGTTTTCTGGGTCTTCGGTGTAGAATCCAAACGTCACTATCACTTCGCACGTCTGAACCGGCTAACTTTTGTTCCGGACGAGGACAGCAACTACTCATAGTTATAATTGTGATTAATGTGCGGCGTAATTTTTATGTAATGTTCAAAGCACATGGTGCAAAAGTAATTCAATTACTATAACTTTTGTTCCCGACAAGCACTCCACGTGAAATTTGCAGTAACGATCGGCGGGCACTTACCGCGAACGATGGTGATTGATTGGTAATGTTCCGACTCATAATTACACCAATTTATTTAAAAAACAGAGCACACGAAACGTGGTTTCAACGAAACGGAAGAAATGCCATAATCGCCATTTTGGATGCCAAGTTTCAACAAAAACGTATTTGCAAAGTTGGTTGCCGAACTTTATCCTAATGATCCTAATTATCCCATGTGCTCAATTAACCCACGTGCTCCGGTGTTTTTCTCTTTTCTCAACTTCTCAACAATAAGAAAATGTCTTTTGAAATACGCAAGATCAACGAAAGTAAAGGCAGTGGCATGTTTGCAACACGCGACATCCGACGCGGTGAGGCAATCCTCGAAGAAGACCCGCTCGTCTGCGCGCAGCTCTCCTGGAACGAAGCCTACGGTTACGCCGCTTGCCACCACTGTCTCAAGTAATACAATGCATAAACCGCCAAGAAAACAACCCTTATTCCTCTGGTTCTTCTGCAGACCCTTAGAAACAGCCGAGGAGAACGTGCGACGGTTAACCGGCCTCGCTGACATCACCCTTCCACACCCAGAGTGCTGCACCATCGACAAACGCACAATAACTCCCTGCCCGGAATGCGGCGTGCGTTACTGCTCCGAAGAATGCTTGGCAAAAGCCTACCAGCAATACCATCGTACTCTCTGCAAGCAGACTGACCGAGGGCACCCCTTGTACGACCTCATCGAGCTGTGGAAGAGCGTGCACTTCCCGCCAGAGACAAGCACCATCATGATCATCCCTAGGATCATTGCCACCGTCCAACAAGCATCTGATCGAGATTGGATGTTACAGCAGTTTATGGGGTTTTCTCACAAAACCGAGAATGTAGACGCCGAGCTAGCGCACAAGTTGCTTGGTGAGAGGTTCACCGCGCATGTCCAAGAACTCCAAATGCTGCTGGAGAGTGCAGTGGGTTACGATGAAAGCCAAATATTGGTGAGACCTGGCTTCCGATCGCTGCTAGCGTTGATTGCGACCAATGGCCAGGGTGTGGGTACGACAGCCATCGGGAAGTGGGCGACAAATATCGCGGAGCTACCCGTCGGCGATGACGAGCGTCAGGAATTGGATGCTTTACTGGATCGTTTGTATGAAAACATGGATCAACATGCTGGGATGTTCCTGAACAATGAGGGAGTTGCTTTGTATGCATTGCAAAGTAAATGTAATCATGATTGTGAGCCGAATGCGGAGGCAACATTCCCGTTTAACACCAGCCGTTTAAGGCTGATGGCAACGGAGGACATTCCCGCTGGAGAAGAGATCCGAATCTCTTATTTGGATGAGTGCAAACAGCAGCGGTCGAGGCATAGTCGGCAGAAGGAACTCTCCGAGCAATACCTCTTCGTTTGCGACTGCAGGAAATGTGCGCGGGAGGTTGACCAGCCCGATGTCACCTCTTCAGACGAGGAGGAGGAAGAAGATTATGTGTAAGTAACAAGTAACACTGACCATGTATAATAGAAAATATAACAATTTTTATTCTGATACAACTAGTTATAAATATTGTTAGATGCAATTCAGATGCTTGAAAAATATGTTCTATGTTATAAATATTCCTTCCATAATAAAATATTTGAAAGAGTTCATCGCCGCTCGTCAATCGATTGAATTTTCAACGTAATAATGTTAAACTTAAAATACAATAATTGTAAAGATAGATTGTATAAGGTACGACAGATCCACTCGAAATAAATTAGGGCACAAAATAATAGATTATACATAATAACTCGCATGTATGCAGGAATAGATAATAATGCAATAGAAATAATACTCGCCGTGATGCGTAAAATATATGGCGGCATCAACAAGAACTTCATAAATTACAATCAATACAAACAATCAAAAGTAACACCACGTCCGGCAATTACCAATTCTCCATCATTCATAGATCAACATTTTTTGATTCGCGTGCAATTAATTCCGCGCCCCTCTCACTGACTAGTGTATTGTGTGATGCGTGTAAATGTGTAATGTATGTTCTCGTCCGCGTGTCAATCAATTAAAGTAAAATCAAAAGCTAACAGACCACCGGGAGGAATCCTCCGTTGCGTTGCTCTGCTTAATTATTCAGATCCTTGCTTCATCCTTCGTCTTCTCCTGACGATTCTTACGACGTCGGCCGCCCTCCAACAAGTAAGACACATCGAGCGCCTGTTTCGTGGGGAGTTTACTCAAGAGCTTAAGAAGTATACCATCCACTCTCGCCTTTTTATCAGCAAATGTCTAAAACAACCACATATTAATTTCTAAGTTATAGCTAGGAGAAGAAGAAGTAATCTTACATAAACACGCTGCTCTTTAAGAGGCTCATCAGCAACAGTTGATGTGGAAACTACTGGCCCACTGGAGCTAGTTTCATGCGGTTTACGACCACGCTGCTTGGTGAACGCCGGATCCAAATCATGCGGTGTGTAAGTGCGTGTCACTTTCAACCGCTCCGCAAAGCGCTCAAACGCGTAACTCTTGCAGCACACCGGGAACTTCGACTTGGCCACGCGGCTAAATAGCCGCGCGTTTTTATCAACCCGATACTCGCAGATGTACACATGTTGCTCAGGCGCACCGATTGGTCGACCCTTGCAGTATGTGTTCAGGTCCATCACCCAGCAGTGCGTAATTATTAATTCTACTGGCACAGCTTCATATAGAGGCACTCTCATCACTTCGTTCGTAAAGAACCTGTCAAAAAAACCAAACAATTAATTTTGTTTTCAATTATAAGGTGAAAATCACTCTGATGATTGCCAACCTTCGGCACCTAGAGAAAGAGATAAGGTGGAAGAAACTTACTTTCTGGTGGGTTCATGGTAAGTTTCATGCGGGCGTAGATAGTGATGGCCATAGGCAAAGCGCTGGCCGGTTTGCGAGTCTTTCCACAGGCGTTCAATGCGGAAGATGTCCAAGTCGCTGTAGTTCACCTCGCCGATTGTTTGATACGTGTGCTTCTTCTCCGTGCCGGCAATGGCGATGTCTCGCAGCACGTAGACGGTGTCCCCTTGTCGCAGTTGGAGTTCGCCCCGCATCAATGTCATGTAATACCTGTCCAATTAGATAATTAGCCATTTGCAAGTCTAAAGTAAGGTAAGCAAGGTCTTACCGATGACCATGTTCGGTGAACTCATCCAAGGGGATTTCGTAGTCCACCTCCCGGGGCACGCACTTCTCGCAGTGGTAGCTAGCAGCGTTTACATCGGCATTAACGCACTCGCAATGCTGCCAAACTAAGCAACGTTCGCATTGGATCATAAGACCCTCGTCGCGGTACATCCCGCAGATGCAACGGATGATATCTTCCTCATCTTGCCCGCCGCCCTTCTTCTTCTTGGACGTGTTCTTCGCCGGCGGTCGCACGCCGAGCACGTTTTCGATCTCCGGCCAGCTGGTCTTCTTCGCGTCGCTGTAGACCTTCTTGAGTTTGGTACAAGCCACCCCTTCATCCGTCGACCGGCCGTAGTACTTAATAGCGTTGTTAAACAGACGATTCATATCCACGTCAAAGGCGTCGAGGGTTTTATACAGCCCTGAAGTGATGTTCTGTTCGATGGTCGTCAGATCTATGGGCTCAGTGATCTTCTGGTAGTACTCCGGTAGCTTGCGCTTCGACGGGCAGAGGATGAATGGTGTGCAGAGCTTCTCGCCTCCGGTGCCGTCTTCACTCTTCGCCTCAGCCACCACGTTGTAAATGTCACGCAGGAGATTCGCAAGACGCACGGCACGCTTCAATTCGGGATCGTCCTCCGCCTGCGCCACCCGTCGAGTGATCATGTTCCTCGGCTGGCGGAGGGCGTTCAACTGGTTGAGAAAAGCTGCACTTTGATTTGTTGGAGTCGCAGTGGTCGAAGTGGAAGTTTGCGAACCACTGCAGCTCCTCTCACGCAGCTTCTTATTGCGTTTGAGGTTGCGCAGCAGGAAACAATGATGCTCTTTGATGAATGCTTGCTGAACGCCACTGATCTTGGCCTGTGGCACCACCGCAGAAGCCCCAGCAGGGGTTTGCGCTATTGGTGTTGCGATACTCGCACCGGCCGCTTTCTTAGCGAGCGTTTTCCTTGGCCGGCCAACCCTTGCCGCCGCCGCCGCCGAAGCGTTCTGCAGCGTCTGCACGAGCTGTGCTTGTGCCAGTCGCACACGCTGCGACTTCCCACCGATCACTCCCCGGCAATCCTCACTGCCACACTTGCACTCCTGTCCGTCCGCGGGGTTGAAGAGCGTGAAGTTGTAGTCGTAGGTGAGCTCCTCGCCGGCTTCGATATCGCGCAGGGAGAACAAAGCCATGCGGAACTGCCCATTCACCGACCACTTCTGAATCTCGCAGTTTGGGGCGCAGGAATGATTGACAAACCGCCCATCGCCGCCCATCCGATGTCCGTCGATCACCAGCCCACCGTCCAGATGCAAACAATAATGGTGAGTATCATGCGCGTAACGACTGGCCATTCGTTCTTTGAACTCTTGATCGGAAACCACCTCACCGACGTACTCGAGAATAAACTCCCCATTGCGAATGGGTTGGTTGGTGCGCACACCCCAACCCTTCTGTTCGGTCATAAACTTCTCCAAACCAGGCGCCCATTCATGCTTTTGGATTCTTTGGTTGTTGCACTTGTGCGTCGCAGGACACTCGGCAAGGACCAGGCGATTAATACAATCATCTCCGCAGTTCGCCGTTGGGGAACAGTTGCACGCTTGCGGCTCGCACGCAATCAGCGTGTTCTTCACGTTGTAGACGTTCGCGCGGATCTTGCGGTAGTTCCAACTTGGAACGATATCCCTCCCTGGGAGCTGCGAGTGTGTGTGTTGCCACCAGAGATCATGCGGTAGCTGGAAAGGTATCTTCCTACACCGCAGATACTTCCCACAATGGTAAGGCGCTGGCAATAGACCATAAGGATGTTCTTCGGGGACGTACTGCATCTTTTTCGGCACCTCAGCACGCCTACCAGCCTCGTCTTTGAAGTAGTCGGAGAACAACCCAGCTGGGAGGTACTTCTTGCGCCAACGTGGTGCTCGTCTTGCGCGTTTTGCTATATCGTCGCCGGAGGCAGAGCTATCGCGGCTCGCCGGAGAGGTGTCTCGCTGGAGGTGTTTGAATTTACTCAACCGGGACTTGGACCGTAGCTTAGTGCCGCTTGCCTCGTCCACGCTGCTGATGGTCATCGGTGATTCATCGCGATTGTGAGATAATTGCGAGAGTTGCTCGGATTTAATTAAGTCGAAATCGATGCGGTCTTCCATTGGAAGGCTATCGCATTCGCTCATCACCTCCCATTTCACCCCGCAGACCTCGTCGTCTTCGTCGAGGTCCATCTCCGGTTCGGGGCATGGCGGGGAGATGGTGCGCTCCACGAAGGTGGTGTATTCTTCGCCCTCCTTCGGCACACGGTCACAAGCAGGTACTGTAGGTACCGGTTTCTGCTCTAATGAAGGTATTGTGGGTGTTGTTACCGGAGTAGTTGCAACGGGAACGGGTGGTTTCTTCTTCTTCTTTTTAACGGTTGGAAAACCAGTTCGATTGATAGCCCGCCGCTTGCGCACCTTTCTTTTAACTTCCTTGATGTTGACTTTGGATGCCGTCTCAGGGACTAACGTTTCCAAATCCACCGTCGGCATAAATATCCCGGTGGGTTTCTCGTCAACGGCAGTCTCCAAGTCTTTCGAGTCCAACGGACGAGCTTTCTTGCAAGTTGGAAACTTGCCACTTGCATCGTCCTTCCGTCGTTTAATATCAGTCTGAAGAAGCTTAGAAGACAGGTTCGACGTCAACTCATCGAGATTGTTCTTCTTCTTGAGCGCCGCCATCACATCGTTGTTCTTCTTACCGGCGGAGCTCAGTGAACGCTTCATCTTCATCTCGTTGACCATGTTGTCAACCACCGCCTCTTTGGCATCGGTATTCTCCGCTGCGGGGAAGTTCTCCAGGCAATGTCGTTTCTTGGGCGACATCATCGGTTTCTCCTCCACATTCATTTCCTCAACTGCTACCGCTTTATCTTTCTTAATGGCATACTTGTTGATACAGGCCTCGATTGCTTCATCCACATGCGTTTTCTTCTTCTTCGTGGTCGTGGTGATTGTCTCGGGCACATTATTATTATTCAACGACTTGTCTTTATCCTGTTCGACGGGCGACGGGGTTGCATCCAATGCGTTCTCCTCGGCTTGTGCTTGCGTCGTGCTTGTACTGCTGCTGACATGGTAGTGGCGTTTCTTCAGCGGTAGACGCTGCTCGTTTGGACTAGTCGTTTCAGCAGCCACCACTTTCTTCTTCTTTCGTTCATTGTAATCGCTCGCTTTGCGCTTTTTGGACACTTTCTTCAGCGTGGCGGCTTCGGGCTTCGGTGGACAGATCGCGCACAGTCGCACGAAATCCGCCACCAACTTCTCGACCTCCGCATTCAGCTTGCCATCCTGTTCTCGCTCAACAGCCGGAAGAGGTTTGAGTATCTTAATCTTGCACTTCTTGTGCTTGTTGTGTTTATGCCGACTGTGCATCAGCTTCTCGTTCTTGAACGTGAGATATTTATCCCTACGCCGGGTTTTGTGATCGCCCAGCCGCTTACTGATCCGCTCGCAGATATCATTCAGGTGCGTGGTTTTCTCTTTGGACTTGGCGATGATTTGTACTTCCTTGCTTTTAGCTTCCTGCTTCACCTGCTGCTTGGGCTTCGTGGCACTCTCCGTGGGTTTATTCTTCGGTGGTCGACCAGGACCCTTTTTACTCACCGGCCTCCCAACTTTCCTTCGCGGTGGATACAGCACCCGATCCGAATGCCCGTAAAGAATTCGATCAAACCGATTGGAAGTCACCGTCAGTTTGGTCTTCTTCGTCGTTGGAGCACTACCATTCTTCTGTTTCATGGGCCGCGGACTGCATTCGGGGCTGCTCACATGATCCGGACTATTCTGTATCCCCGAATCGGGGGAGACATTCGGATCGCCGCCGTACTCCACCACCTCAACAGCAGCGCTTCTTCGCGCAGATGCCGGTGGTGGACGCTGTATCTTCTTTGGTCGACCTCTCTGCCTCTTCCCGGGAACACCTCCTGCAACTACAGCAGCAGTATTCTTCTGCTTATCACCCCCAGGTCCGCCGCCTTGAACGATGTGAAATTGCTGGATGAGACTGTTGGCGAAGAGGTTTCCACTTGGCGGTGGCGCATGGTGGCTCTCCGACTCGCTGTAGCTATCGGTCGTCCGCTGGATGATGGCGTTGACGGCCTGTTGGGGCAGTTCGATGTCCGAGGCGGAAGCGTCCCCACCGGGGGGTTGCAGTGAGCGTTTGGCACCCTCTTCGAACGCGTCGAACGCATCGCATTCCTGCTGGTCGGGTAGGATGGCGGCGAGGTCCTCCTGACGAATCTCCTGCAGGCTGCATGTTGATAGCATAACGCTGTCGGCGTCTGAATCCGGCGAGGAGGACGAAGAGCCCGGTGAACGCGATGCCATTGAGGCGATCTACATAAATTCATTATTATTAGTATTTTCATTGTTACAGTTTACGTATGCAAATGAGTGGAATGGGTCCGGATATGAATAAGAAGGGGTGGGTGAGTAATCACGCGACACGTGAGTTTCCGGCTCACGCAAAGGGGGTGAAAACTGTTGTTTCAATCGATAGTCAAAAAGTTTTCTTAGTCATAACATATCTTTGTTAATTTCATTACCAATTAATTTCATTGTTATTTATTAACCAAGATTTAGTTAGTTACGGATTGGTTAAGAGTGAAAATTAAAGAAGCATAAATCAAGTTAAAGATCAAATTCAATCAAAAAGGCGGCGTGTGCAAAAACCGGCGAAATAGCCTTGTAGGTGGTCATTAATCGCTCCGCAACGGAAGCATGCCGACGACCTCTGTTCGTTTTCGCGCCCGTGTAAAAAAAAAACGCCAATCGCGCCATGTGCGAAGCGCACACATTCCATCATAATTTATTCATACTCAATTAAACGAGGAATTGATGACTTATGAATTGATACTCAACCAAATTGAATTGGCGTGTTATTTAATTATTTCGTTATATGCCAGAGCCAGACACACCGTCGTCGCGGTAAGTAAAAAAAGAGATCTTAGATAAGCCAAACGAAATGAAACGACCGTTGCATTGCATTGGGGATGCGTTTTTCGCGGCTGGCTGCACAAAATACGACCGAAACAAAGAGCCGCTCGTCCCTTCCTTCATTACTTATGCGTCCTTCACTCAAAAAAACCCTAAGTTTTGCTTCTCACAGTCAAAAAAAAAACTCTATTGCATCTTTACATTTACAAAATCTATAAAATGTTGTAAGTTGTAATGCTTATTGAGTTGATTTTGTATCCGTTTATTGCGCATCCGAATCTTTGAGATCGTTTACCTCTTACAACTAACAAATCGATTTGCGAAACGGACAATGTACCTACGCAGTAGTTTCTCGCCGCGAACGCGAATTGCGCGCAAAAAAACAACTTACACATACGCGTTCGAAGTCAAGGTGAGCAATCTTTTTTGCTCTCGCTATGTTTAACCATTATTGGTAGCGCATTATTATTATTAATATACATATAGTTTTAGCGACAAGTTTCGCGCCATCTCCACCACAATGCCGGTTTTCAAGGGCAAACGCGAACTCAATTCAATTCGCGAATTTTAATCTCATTGCAAGTAATGATTTACGTTTACGTAATTGAATCGGATTGAATCAATTCAACGCAATTAGTGCAACCGGCTGTTATAAATGTTGCACTTTCGCCCGCGCGAACGCCGCGCGAACTTTTGTCATTTCGCAGAACATGGAAAGTGAAAGTATGCTGCAAACCCGAAACAAGTAACTACATAATACATATACTTCACGGCACGAAATGTCAGCAAAGTCAATTGATTGCATTTGAATTGAAGGGGAATTGAACGATACCTGATAGAAATAATCACTTTCAGCGGCGTCATCATGGCGATGACAATACTCCCGATAGGCGGACCGATAGGAGGTGAGCAGGTGGTTCACGTATTCCCA